>JAMKCH010023173.1:0-19382 GCA_023653785.1 Ophioderma brevispina
AATATCATGATGCCGCCGTTATTGTTAGTCTATTGCTGCCATGTCAGCAGCAGTTAAAGCAGCAACAGCAACGATAGCATTAACCTTCCAAAAATGTTTTGATTTGAGAAATAATTTCTCTGTAAACAACGGCCCCTCGAAGATAAAATTTTACCTAAAATGCCAATTTTCTTTGCATTGCCATTATATTTAAGTTGGCGTTCACGCACTGTCATTACGTTATGGTTCCACTTTGACGTGTTCTAGGTAATCATTTATCTGAATTAAAAGAATTCTTGAAAAACAAATTTTTGTTTCTCTTTGTGATTTTTTTTGTGGAGTAGCTTTTTTAAAAATCAGTCCAAACGAGAAAACGTTTTTCGAAAGATTCTTATCAGACCTATACGGCACTTAATAAAATTCTACATCGTGGTTTAATTTTCGATCACTTTGAGAGGGCTTGTCATGTTTTTTATCTTTTCCATCAAGGTCTTGTTGGTGGTGGTTGGTACATTCACAAAGGTGGGGCAGCTAGTTACCTTTGTCTACCTCTTGACCCCGATTTCCTTCAAGTCGATGCAGGAACAGGAGGTAGCCGTGACCTAGTATACTCAGCCGAATATCAAACGAGTACCTTCCCTCCACTTTCAAGTGTTCATGATCACGACGTACCGTGTGCTGTCTGCA
Source organism: Ophioderma brevispina (assembly GCA_023653785.1). Taxonomy (NCBI): domain Eukaryota; kingdom Metazoa; phylum Echinodermata; class Ophiuroidea; order Amphilepidida; family Ophiodermatidae; genus Ophioderma; species Ophioderma brevispina. The sequence goes on from JAMKCH010023173.1 coordinate 667, forward strand.
GAGTAATTGGTCGTGGCACAATGCTGATGATTCCCGCCAAAACTACCTGTCCTATCAACTGGACGAATGAATACAAGGGCTATCTGATGTCAGCATATCATGACCACGCCCATCAAAGTGATTATGTCTGCGTTGATGAAAATCCCGAAGCACGTCCCGGTACCAGTGGAAGTACAAATGGCGCCCTTCTTTACCCGGTGGCGGCTAGTTGTTCACCAGGCAATCTTCCCTGTTTGCCTTTCATCAACGGTCACGAATTGGCGTGCATTGTTTGTACAGTTTGAAACACAATCAGAGCAGTTATAAATTCACCGTGACTGTGACTTCACCATGGCATTTTGAATATGCCCTCATAGTGGGGGACTGTAGGTCCATCCTCCGATAAAGTGTTCAGAAAGTCGTTTTTAGTGTCGCTCACAGTCATGCACAGTTTAAAGCTTGTTTTTGGCCGTTAAGAATGAATGTTTATTAATATAAATTATACTTAGGAGTTATGTTTTCAAAATGAACTGGACTAAAAGTTGTAACCGGATGAGAAAGTATCAAGCAATAAGGCTAAAGATGCATAATTCTTGCTTTTCGCCATGTCGCCAGCTCAAATCCGTTCTTTAAAATGTGTCCCTGCTCGTTACACAAGAGCGCATGTCACAGATTACATTGCATTTTTATCAGCCTCAATTTATGCCTTAATTATTATAGTTCAAAATTGATAATATTGGATTATTAAAGTTTCGCAAGAGTTCTCTGAGAGCATGTCGCCAATATTGCAGCCAGATACGTAACCATAATTCGAATGGATACAAAATTGCTAAAAATAACGGAATACCAATGTTCCAATATGTGATGAACCGAGAAGATGTCAATGTTACATTATACATGTTTTGCATAAAAATCTGGTTTCAAAGTAACAATTTCCAGCCCTAGTAATGAAAGAAATCCCTCATGTTACGTTCATACCGCGCCAGATACGTTACCTCCCTCCTGCTACGCTCTTGCAAAACGGCGTGATACGTAAAGTCGAATACTACACCATGCTTTAGTATGAAGGTAATACCTGATAATGTATAGAGACTAAGTCGGTGAAGCACGTACTTTCATCAAGAATAGCACGACTAAGAAAAAGGCCGGCCAGATACGTTACCAAGATACGTTACTTAAGTGTTAAAGTTTAAAGTTTATGATTTTCAATGATTTTCAGGAGTTCCTTAATGTTGATATTTTGGTCATTTTGGAGACAATAATTGAACACTTTATCGGAGAATGGCCCTGTAGTGCACAGATCTTATGTGAGTATGCAAATCTGGATAAAATTGTGAATTTTGGTACACAAGTACTTTATGCATCAAAAAATTGATGGAAGCACTTGCCACACCCCTTTTATGGCCCCAGCTTGGATTTCAAGGTTACACAGGGGTAACATTTCTAATATGTTCCGATTGTTTTAAAAAGCACACCATGATGTTTGTCTGGTTACAAGGATTCCAAAAAGATATAGTTGATACTACCTGTGACTTTTAGTTTTGGAATTATGGGATACAAACTGTAAAAATGGTAAAAAGGTCAATTTTGGTGTGTACAGGGGTCAAACATTAATAATTGCACCAATGTTGGTAAAATGTGGTTCAAATTCTTGGTTTAGCTCATAGAATGAAATATAGGAATAGTTTTAACTATCTTACGTGTTTGGTTATTAGCTAAAATGGTGAATAAAGTCAACAGCTATTGGCAGCTATTGGATTCTATTGACCTACGACCTACTTTGTTGGATAACATGAAAACTAAGCATAGCAGATAAGCAAACTATTCCTTATTTCAATCCTTTAAGCTAGGGAAACAATTTGCACCACATATTAACTGAATCAAAGCAACTTTTTACTTTTGACCCATGTACACACCAAAATTGACTTTTTCACCATTTTTACAGTTTTTACCACATAACTCTGGAACTATAAGCCAGAAATAGTGTAAACTATACCTCTTTGGAATCCTTTTTGGAACCAGACAAACACCATGCATGGTGTGCTTTTCAACACATTCGGAACATTTTAAATTGTTTGTTCCCTGTATGGGTTGGTACATTTATTGCACCCACTTTGCCTGCTCCCTCTCGAATTCAGCAGCCTTGACGGAATAAAGTGCACGTGATACTGTACCTTATTCCGTCAAGGCTGCTGAATTCAAAGGGAACAGACAAAGTGGGGTCACAAACTATACCAACCCCCTGTATAACCTTGAAACGAAAGCTATGGTCCATTAAGGGGGTTGGTAAGTGCTTCCATCAATTTTATGGATTATCAATGCCTAAAGTACTTGTGTGCAAAAATTTACGCACATTCTTTCACTACAGTCCCCTGCTATCAAAAATTAAAAGGTCTATTAAAGATAACTGGTAAAGAGCGTTTGTGGAGGTGATCATGCTGGGCCGTAAAGACGAGGGTGTTTCCATAAGTTCGTATTCGGAAACCTTAACGGAATAAACCACACGGTTTATATTGTTTATTCCGCTAAGGTTTCTGAATTCATAAGGGTGTCAGAAAGAAGGGTGTCACCTTATGGAAACACCCTAAAACGAGACCCACATTGTAAGTTTGCATTGGAGGAATGTTTACGTAGTCATAGAGAACTTACTGGATTATAAGTACAATGGTACAGAAATAAAAACGGAACCCAGACAATGCGAACATTCCAAAGCCAGCAAATCCACTGCTAACAATGGGCAACCTATCAATGTGAACCCAAACAATGCGAGCATTTCACAGCCAGCAAAGCTACTGCCGACAATGGGCAACCTATCATTGTGAACCCAAACAATGCCAACATTTCACAGCCAGCAAAACTACTGCTGACAATGGGCAACCTATCAATGTGAACCCAAACAATGCGAACATTTCATACCCAGCAAAACTGCTGCTGACAATGGGCAACCTATAAATGCGAACCCAAACAATGACAACATTTCACAGCCAGCAAAATTACTGCTCACAATGGGCAACCTATCAATGCGAACCCAGACAATGTGATCATTCCACAGCCAGCATACCTGGTCCTACTGTGCCGATGGGCGAAGTATGAATGCGGTCCTACCGCCGAATATGGACGTCTCCACAAATCAATTATCTAATTTATTTTGGGCAAAATTTATATTTCATTTAAGCGAAAAAGATATGATTTCTAGCATATATCAACAAATAATTCAGCGTGATCTTGTCCTTTAATGATTTCTGTATCTGTGATAAATGCTGCACAACACTCCCAAGACTGAAACAAGGAAAAAAAGAGTATGTGCGCAAAATATAAAAGCCATAAATTCTTATTAGAGCTCCAAAATATCACACAGGTTCTTATCCCAACAATTTACCATTTTAAGTTCATTAAGCTAAACATGCCTCCTTGCGGCGGCCATCTTGGACGCTAAAATTCCTATCCAGGAAGTTAAAAACTTATATCGTGTAGTCGTGGAAGAAATTTCTATCTGTAATGAAATTATAATGTCGGTTTTCCATAAATCAATGGTGGCCATTTTGAATGGACAGGACAGGCTAACGTGCAGCTTTCGGGGTGGAAACATACCTAATCCTAGTCAGGGGGACATCCCCTTCAAGGTGATATATGGGGAAAATTAATCACCAATTGGGTGCAACGAACCGAAAATCTGGTGATGGCAACTCATGGACAACTATGTTAAAGAGAAAAAATGGTCGAGAAATGGTTGAAAAGATCGAATGACCAAATTCGCCGAATGTATAGAATGTATCCCTAATCCTCCCTGCAATTTCCACCTATGAGCAAATTACTTAAAATATGATAGAAGTAAATTAGAAATTAATTACTACATTTGGGTTCAGACTCAAAAAGCATAACTGTTCGTGTACTTCCTCTCATGTTTTGAATAGCTCATTAACACCGATGATATGCTATTCTAACGTGGGTCATTGACACACACATATTAAATAACACTTACGGTTTTGATTACATGAAACTAGTAAGACACAAACCTTAGCCGAGTAATCCACGCATGGACAATGAAATATATAACTTTATCTATATTCCCCCATACGTTTAGGGAAGTTTACGAACACAATATTTGCGAAATGCGGAAGCTTTTATATTAGTGCAGGAAATACTTGAATTTGATGTTGGCCAAGATATACTAAATCATCCTGGTGGTTATAATTTTTCAGCATTAAGGTAGGACTTCATATTTAACTCCTCAACGTTAACCCTTACTGGTATTCAATGCATCTTGACCTATAGTAACGGGGATTTACCAACAGTTTCTCTCCCCATAACTAGAGTCCAGGGGCCCGTTCCCCAAACTCGTGCGTAACCCTACGTGTATAATAACTCATGCGTATGTCCTACGTTACAGACCTTTTCATCCCAGATACACAGTGCTTTGGACAAATTGGTCCACTCAGGCATGACATAGTAGGCACGTAGATTTACGACTGAGTTTCGGGAACGGACCCCTGGTGTGTTGGAAACCAGTGCATTTGGGGAAACCGTCTGTTACATGTATGGCAAAAAATTAACTTCGTTTGACTCAGAGATTTCCTGAGGAGGGCGCCCTCAATTTTCAAACAAATCGTGTTTTATGCATATTCGTAATGCTTGTCCATATAATAATAACTGTGTGAAATATCTAAGCTCAAATCAAAGTCCTTCATATAAAAATCACGAGTTTGTTATAAAATTCCTAATCCGGAATTGTTGTTATATACGGTCTCCTATGGCACTGTTATACTGTGCATAAATGTTTACTGCATGAAAACGAGACATCCGGTTATCTCTAACTTTGGAATTAAGCATTTTATGTTACCCTCTATATTTCTAAATGAATATTTTTAATTTCTACACAAAAATTTTATATTTCGAAATCTCTGAGTCCGCCTTTATTGAAGAGGAAAATTCTACAAGAAATAAATTGAAAAAGACACATCTATGGTGCAACAAAATCCAACACCTCTAATGGACAAAATAGCACTAAAGTCGATTTTACCATACACGAATTCTCAGAGAACGCTTTCCATCTGCAGTTAATATACATAAAGTGCACCTTATTTAGGCAAATAGTACCAATGACGGCGGAATCATATTCCGCGCTGCCCTGGGAGTAAAAGCCGTGATATCCTACCTTAATAATGATCAAAACGGAACTATCTTAAAAATACTTACTTGTGGGTCTCTTCATTTTGGTATCACAACTCCCAAGCCTGAGCTCAAACAGATGATTCATTTGCAGCACTCCTTAATACGTGAGTATTTAAAACATTCTGCAATTAATGTTTTTTGTTGTAAAAAAAATGTTTTCATTGGTAAAATATATTCGATTTGTCAACTCATTCAGTTACAATTTTAAGTCTAACTCACTTGTCAATGTCTGTAAATCTTTCCTGTGAATGCCGTGCACAGTTGAATTGGGATTCTCTGGAAATTAAAAAGAGCTTTTCACCCTGAGCAGACAATTGATCAAATGGATCGCCATTTTAAATAAAGCCGTTTTCTAAATATCAGATGCGCAATAACACCTTAATAACGATGTAAAAGTTTTGAAAGGAAAGATTTCACCAGCTGCTTACTTCATGAAATACTTCTTTCAGAGCTATTTATGACAGTGGTCATCGCTGACTTTTTTAATGATAAAGTATGTAATAGTCTGATATCTCCGTTGTTAAGATTGAACATCCTCCCTGCCTATGACATTATTCTGCGCGCGACATCGTTAAATGCGATAAGGGATTTAAAGAAGAAATGTGAACATTTGCATGACACGACTAAACGGGTGAATTTAAAAATGTGCAAATTTTCATTTCTTTGCTCAACTTGCAACTTAATGTAACATTACAAACATCAGGAACAAAATCAGAACACTTTTACGCTGCGCCCCCGCGCTGCGCTCATAGAATATTCGAGTTTTAGTTTTCTCCGACAATAGTTGCGCTCCAATAATAATTTGACATTTTTTTCGAAAAAAAATCTCCCAGAGAACATTTAAAGCAATAATGGCACATTTTTTGAAGAGCCCCCAATTTTCAAAATTTGATATTTCGGCACAGTTACGTTGGTGATTGTCTAGGGAATTATACCTGCGAACAAGAATGCTAAAAAATGCGTATTTATCATAAATTAAGCGATTTTGTAATTAGAATTTGGATCCCAGATTGGACTTAACGGCAAAGCTGGAAATGCTACGTTTATGCCCGTCCATGATGAAATAGTGCCACCTCGAGAAAATAACCTCTAACTTGATTTGCCTGAACCAATAAAACAACTAACGGATGAGCGTAGACACGTACATGGCGCTATTTCCCGGCATTTCACATTGCAAGGCCGTTTCCAGCAGCCGTTGAATTATTATCGGGGATCTCGATAATAATTATTCTAATTACAAATTTCCTTCGTTTGTGAGACACAGACATTTTCAAGTTTAACCATTCACAGGTATGGTTTACTAGCCAGTTACTAATGCAACCGTGTAAAAATCTCAATTTTTTTGAAAAATTGGGGCCGCTCTTCAAAAAATAATGTGCTAATATTGCTTTAAGTGTCACATTTCTCCCCGATTTATTTATTTTCCATTTTAATTTACATTCTAAGATCTCGTTAAAGAGACATGAGGGCATTTCATGAAAGAAGCACCCCCATTTTTTTCGAACCCGGATTTTTCGCATATTTGGAATGCTTATCATAGATCACACCTGAAGTGAATAAGCCGAATGCGGCGTCTTTATGTAATAAGATGACTAGTATTTCCTGTCGTGCACGACAGAAAATCAAAGCATGGTTTTCTAGGAACGATTACGATAACGGGCAAGTTCAAAACAAGGCTTGCAGTTTTCTTTTGTAGTTGTTCGTCAATAAACCTCCGAAACGTTCTTGGTAGGTGGTCTGCAACCGATTCAGTGCAATTTGAGAGAAATCGTTTTTTATCCTTAAAAAAATGTCCTTTCACTTTAAGTATTCTGCAAATAGAGTTCTGCTTGGAAGTTTTGAATGTTACACTTCTATTTTTTCGTAGGAACAATGGAAACAAGACGTGGATTCAATGTGTTCCATCTTTTCATAACATGTGCATTGATTGTCCTGCACACCAAGGTCATCCATGGAGGAGTGCCTTACGTGAATAACGGGATTTCATCAGGAATTAGGAAAACCATAATGGAAGACGATCCTGTAGACGACAAAAGCCCGATATTAAACTCAGTAATCTATTTTTATTTTTTTTTCGATTTCCTGATTTAGCAAATCACTGCTAGTGCCTTTAATTGACCTTGAGCCACATACCTCATTAGTAGTGTTTAACGCCGTTTTGATATGAGAGCTAAAACGTGATTTTGCAAGCTCTCAAAATATTTAATATTGCTTGACTAAAATCATGGGGCACATTTTCTTTCTTAACATCCAAACTAATTCTAGTTTAATTCGTATGTAAGTGCAAGAAGGTCATAAGTGCAATAGCTGCCATGTGATACATCTGTGTGCTGCCATGTAGTAGGATACCTCTCAATCTATCTTCCCTGGAGTCAGTGGCTCTTGAAATGGTTCTTTGTGACGCCTGAAGAACCATTTCAAGAGACACTGACCTACGGCGGTCCGGAAAGTGTGTAGTCTGTGTCACAGACTGCGAAAGATATTATCTAAATTCGTATTGCGCGAGAGATTAACGTTATCAGTCCGTCATAGAGAATGTGTGTAAATGAAACTAAATCTCAAATATCTCCGGAAAACGGAGGGGTTCTATGGAAGTTTTGGTATCAGAGGGTCCGTTACTATGTGTTGTTTTAAATATGTATCGTAATTGGGTCTGAACCTATAGAACCTTGCGAGAAAATTGAACGTTTTTGTCGGGTACTTCGGTACTCGCAAACACGGAAAAGTTAAAGACACTATCAGCGATTTGCTAAATCAGCAAATTGAAAAAATCATCAAAATCAGATTTTTGCATGTATGTAACAAGTACAGGTATCCTAACATACCCTGCAAATGATAAGACCAGAAGCAACCTAATAAGGACAGATTCGGAGATTTTAGTCATTACTGTCCGAACGGACACTTACTACAACACGTAATTGAATGGAGAATCGTATCTTGGAACACTGCCGTTTTCTTCCTTTTCTGTTACTTCTACAGCTGGAAAAGGTAACTTATGAGAATTCTACAGACTTATCCTTCACTTTGAAGCTATTCCTGCCAATTTCAAATATTTTTCAAATCACTGATAGTGTCTTTAACACGCAATCTCTACGGGACAATCAATTTTTCCCACAATGCCTTTCGGTATTATTCCAGTCTTGAGAATTTTCAAACTCTGGTTTCAATTTTTTTTCAATTTTAGAAACAGGACTTACGTACTTACCGGACCGCCGTAACACTGACCAAAGACTTGACATAAGAAATATGTTAGATGGGATTTCTGACAAATGGCAGCTCTCGTTGCACTCACACGATAAAATGAAATAGAAATGTTGCACAGTGTGTGTGTGTATGTGTGTGTAGTTGGTGCGTTATTTGGTTATATAGACCTAAGAAACCGAAAATATTTAATTATGATATGTTAAAAATAATTTTACGTGTCGAGATTATTCGTTAGGAACTAATAGTCAGGAGGAATTGTGGGCACAGGGTGGAAATGGAGTACAGACTTTTTCTATTGATCGATTGTTGTCAATGATGATAATAATTTCTGGAGGGTGTGCAAAATTTCGTGCAGTGCATTTTCTAGAAATCCAATATGGCCGCTATCACTCTCAAATTCATTCAAATGGCCATAATTGTATGCAATAGATCCAGGTTTTAAAGCACGAGGAATCATTTGGACGGGTTATTGACGTGATTTGATCACAACATTACCATCAAATCCAATATGTCCACCCTAAAACCCAATATGCCCCGAAATCATTCAATTGACCATAACTCAAGTATTTGTAATAGAGGCATCATTTTGCGCTCTATACCCAGTAAGAACTCATATCTGACATTTCAAGTGTGTTAACAAGCTTACCGATCAAGATGACAGTCAATATGACTGCCTTTTAAGATCTTTAAAACCTACAAATTGTCATATATTCATAATATATTGGCCGTCATTGTGCAACATAAGGATTGCAACATAGGTGGTTCCCAATGATGTCACGATGACATCATGAGATGATATCATCGCTGTGTGATCCAATTGGCTTATTGAAGATGCTGTAATAAGCATTAAGCAAAATAAGCTAAAGCTGAAGCCTTACACATCGCTAAATATACATTATTATTAAATATTTGCTTGGACTCACAAAAGGTACGTAAGCCTCCTCACAGGGGAAAACTAGCTGGGAAACATAAATAAAGATAGATAATAGAGAACATGGCCAGTAGTTAGTTGTGGATCTCCAGTATGGCAGATCAGTGTAGTACATAGTATCAGGATCAATTGATATTCACCAAAAGAGCTGTATATACAGGCTATTTTGTCTGCTATTGTCAAATTTGCTTCAGTGTTTGGAATAAAAATGATTCCAGTTTGTGTTCCTAAAAGTGGACATTTGCGACAGTCAGACTATTGGTGGGTGGTGGTAACAATTGGATTATTGTACTGCGGAATGTTAGTGTCGTCGAGGGACAACCCCGTCGTCAAACTGCTGGACAAAATTACGCTTCAGGACTCCGAAAAAGGAGAAGATTCCCTTATATGTAGGGAGACACGCATCAAACCATTATTTGAAAAGCGCGCTTTAACCAAATTCATTTCTCTGCATTATGATGGAGATGGATGAGGGGATTTAGTTATTATCATGAACAGTATTGTGTAATAGTGCTGAAGACAAATCTAAGTACAGTTTTAGGTGATTTTTGAGCATTACATGTGAACAAATTGATTAAATCTGCCGACTACGTGTGCTCAAACCCATAAGGAATTTCCCATACAGGTTTCCTCTGCTATTGCAAAATACGTGGACAAAACAGGTTTGATAATTTTAAGGGAAATAGTCATCGTTTGGTTATTTCTCCCTTTTCTTTTTTGCTTTTCACCATAATGTTAAAAAAGTACATATCTCATAACATAAAGCTAACACAGAGGATAAGATTGGTAAAGAAGCATAAGTGCCGTTTTTGGAGGGTAGCGTTTTTTCTGAGCGCACTGTACATCCACTGGTCACTACTATTCAGGGAAGGAAATTGAGACATTTTGAGAAAATATGCAACTTTTAGACTTAACATACTTAGCAGTAATTGAGCAGGTTTATATATAGCTACTCTTGGATGCGGGGAACCTGTACATATTGACTAATCTTCTTTCTCTTATGTGTAGACCTCTCCTCCTTGCCAGTTACACCAAGCCTAAGTCGCTGTATTATTTTTTATAAAAATGAACGGGTTCGAAGAGCTGATAAACAACAGAGCCATGTGTTGAAAATTGTCTAAGTTGAAAGTGGTACCACAAGTGTGACTGACGCCTTGACCACAACAGGATCAACTAGCTGGTAATGAGATTATTTAAATCTATATCTTTATTGTTGGCGAAACGAGGCATTCTTTCGTTGATGATGAATAAAGGTATTGAACATTTTAACTACGTAATTCTCCACGGTGAGAAAAGATAAATACTATTATCTTCCCTGGAGATGGCCAGCGCCACAAAACCAAACAAAACAGCAAACAAAACACATGTGCGCTTGGCCGGCTTCGAAACGGCGCCTCCGTATTACCAGCACGGCGCTCTTGCCAACGAGCTATCAAGAAAGGGTGGTGCTGAGAGATAGGGGATGTTCACTATAGGTGTTAGGTCCCAAAGTGTCTCTCGCCTTCCAAAGGGATGACATGAATGGTGTTACGATTTATATTGTTTCTGAAATTTCAATACTTAGCACCAAAAGGGGGGTAGACAAGGATGACTATTTATAAATTTTCCTGGAGATGGCAAGCGCACAAAACAAAACAAACAAAAACATGTTGCGCTGGGCGGATTCGAACCGGCGACCTCTCGTATTACCAGCACGGCGCTATTGCAAAACTTAGCTATCTAGGAAGGGTTGGTGTTATGAGCGATAGATGTTATCTATATGTGTTAGGTCCGGAAGGTGTCTATCGATTCCTAGCGGATAGCATTGGAAAACAGGTGTATTCATATTTAACTACTTAGTTCCAGTAGACAGGTATGAAGATTTATCATCTTTCCATAGAGATGGCGAGCGCACGTAGTGTTGGAAAAAATGTACGCTTGACCGGATTCGAAACGCGACCTCCGTATTACTAGCCGAAGAAATTAGCCGATGAACGTAACTATAACAAAGGCCAGCCGACAAACCTCTTCGTAATGAACTACACAAGGGGCAACCTAGTGAAGATAGTTCAAATAGAGCTTGATCAAGCGATGCCTGAGTCTGCCTGACCACCTCATCTTTGGCCCCAAGTTTCAAAATCCACGATAGACATTAATCGCTGTAAATACAAGCGAGCACGGTTCCACTGCAAGTTTGAATTTTCCGCGCAAGTGATGTCATAATTTGCTAGTTCCTGACTGTAGTACTAACTTAAGTAGTTATAAATGGTGTCTAAAATGAGATAAAGTTCAAAGCAGTTGTGGATAAAGCAAATTTCGGATAAAAATAGTGAAAGCAACAAAAAAATTTTCGCTCCGACATATAGCTGGAAAATCAACGCATCGCAACCCACGCTGTATTGTTAACAAAAATTGAATCCCATTGTCCGGGCTTTGCATTTGTTGCATAACTCCCATTTCAACCCAGCTGTGATTTGCAGCCAGAGTCGCCCCGGAAAATTAGTCATATCGACCGACCTGTAAACAGCGCGTTCCATTTACTCGGCATTCATTACCGTTACAATAGTATATGTAGCGTCCGTTTTAGTAGGACTTGATTATAAAATGCTAGTTCCTGCTTGTATTACCCAAGTGCAATGTTAATTTGTTAATATTGTGAAGGCCAATAGAGGTTCGGTTCAAGGATAGAGGTCTCCGCCTGATAACTCGCTAAGTGAACATTTTCAAAGTTTTTGAAAGAGTAATCTTCACTATATTTTAATCAACATAAGTTCCGATTTGGATCAAATTGGAAATTCAATTTCTTGATTTGAAAGGATGATTAACAAGAATGGTTCTTTAACTAACTGCCTGTACATTTTTGTACAAAGTTTTTGTAAAGTAAACAGATACGCGTGGTTTTTAGATCACTAGTGCAAAACAAATTAATATTCAAAATCCACGTTGACTGTGCATACAGGGAACGTAAAATAAAGGCCTTTCTAGACCTCTGCGGCCTGCCTGAACAAAGTTAATTAATGACGTTTGGCATCACATATTTGCGTATTTTGTGATATTTTTTTTAAACACGGACCGAATCGAATTTGACATCTACAAAAGTCAAACTATTTCAGGTATCCAACGACTGATAAAAATAGCTTATGATGTCATTAATTTAGATCAATGAAATACAAGGAGTCTTCTTGCCTTAATAATTTATTTTCAGGAAGAAAATAGTGTGTTATTGAGTTGAGTTTGCGCGAGAATTTTAGTTTTGCCTCACGCATTATGCATTTTTAGTGAAAAGCCCAAATGATCTAACCTTGAAGGATTGTAATTTCAATACATCTTACTTGTTTCAGCATCCTGTGCTAACCAGTTTGGTTCCTCAGGGGTAAGGGGTCGAGATGGCAGAGACGGACGTGACGGAAGGGACGGTGTGCCGGGAATAAAAGGAGAAGGTCCGTTGTGCATGCCAGAAACCGGGAAAACGAGTAGTAGTAGTAGTAGTAGTAGTAGTAGCAGTAGTAGTGGTAGTAGTGGTATAATCCGGAACAGAATAAGGCGACCAATTGCGCGTGAGACGTAATTTGAATAATCTGTGAACATTTATAGCTTACTGAAACAGAAAGTTTACTTACGTGAATTTTTGCATCCGTGCGTCGAAAACCAGACTTAAATAGGGCATGTTTTGACATGTTAAATCATATTTGTTCGAACATGCCTCGCCCATACTACACATTCAAACCAATCACAGTGCGCATCGCGCTGATTGACAAACCTTGACATACGGTTAAGACATATTGGTCGGCTAATTCTGTCCCTGACTACAGTAGTAGTAGGTTTTTGTTGCTCTTGCACGTTCATTTTATGATGCCGTTTGAAGTGTATGCGTAAATCCATTTTCTTACAGTCGGAAGCACGGGAGAGAAAGGTGACCCAGGTATGGTTGCTGAGAAAGGAGGGAAAGGAGACAGAGGAAGCCCCGGACAAGATGCTAGCAATCTAGGGAGTGTTGGAACTACACATCTTGCAGTTACTGTCCATTTTCCCTATTCACTGTACACACAGTGCATTCAATAGGCCTATGACCTGTCACGCGTACTCTGTGCTTAACGCATAGGACATGAGAAAACTCACGTCGTTGCGAGGAAAATGCTCAAGGGATTTTCTTCGTAGAAGCTCTAATTGTAGAATATATTATCATCAATAACATATGTGAATTTTATTATGATAGAACATTCAGAAAAATCCGAAAATGGTTCATTTATAAAGAGTGGTATTTTGGTAGGGTATAATGCTAACTCTATGTTAAAAGTCACCAGTGATTTCTGTGCAGATTCAAGAGAGCGCCATGGACAAACGGTTAGACCTATACTCTTCGTAGAAGCTGACAACCAAGTAATCTTATTTTCTATAAGGTGGTGTAATTTGGTAGACATACGGTACTGAAAAATATCCGAAACGACCATTTCTAACAAGGCTTCCAACATGTGTAAAAACAGGCCTAATTGCCAATGTTCATGCAGTGTGTGGGTAATCACTCATCCATAGCAGGTCATTGATCAGTGATGGATGGTGCCCTGTGAAGTGGGAATCATTTACATACGATCAAACTTATTGAATGGATTCATGTCACAATGATTCGGTTGGGTGGGCAAAAGGTCGAGGCCCGTTACAGTGAACACTAAACTGCACTTATGATACGTCCGTGGGGTCGTACTAATGTCGTCTACTTCACAACTTGTCTATGAAGGTAAGCAAAGTTGTGAACGCAGCTAATGGGAGGGGGTAAATGTGGCAACTGCCGCCACCCACTCACTGATCGACCATCATAGTACATGGGGAAATGTTAATTGTGTTGGTTTAGTTTTTTCATATACAATTTTGACACCAATATTTTTCCAATAAGAATTTCATGGAGAATCTGAAAATCATGGGTATCATTTTTTAAAGGACAGGGGGAAAATTGTCAGGGGTAAAAATAAAAGTGTTTTTAAATTGTTTTTAAAAAATATACCAACCTATTCGGTATGCTCATAAGGTTTCTAAAAGGATATATTGCGCCCTATCTACGACCTGTATGTTTAGTACAATAGGCCATGACAGTTTTCAGGTCATTTTTTATAGAATGGTCAATTTGATATAAAATTGGATTCGTTTTAAGCCCAAATTAATTGGTTGAGCCATGAGTTGCCCACATATTGGGCGAGAGACAGTCGAGCCCAATATTTTAAAACTCATAGCGAGACCAACTTCTTATTATGATCTGTGGTGCAATACCACAGTTCGATTAGCGCGACCCGCCCAACACTGCACATACGCAAAAATATTGGGAATTCGGTCATGCAACTCGTGAAGCAAATATGCTCTGTTTTTATTAGTTTTGAAGTCAATTTAAAATATTTTTGACAGTCAGCTTCTTATTGCATAATAAAATATATTGGATGTTTTTTCGGCTGATAACAGAAAATATCGCCCTCGCCAGAAAATATCAAGGCTCGTCTTCGACTCGCCCGATATTGACAGGCTCTCGGGCGATGCGAGATTTCTGTTATCAACCTCAGCCATCCAATATTGATTATAAATATGGGCGTAAGTAAATCATCCAATTTTATCATGAGCATGTTGGGAATCATATATTTTCACACACTTGGACTCCCCCAAAATATGATAATGTTGAAATGGTTTTAAATCATTCATTGGGTCATACTAAAAATAAGAAAATATATAGATTTCTGTTGTTTATCTTCAAATGAGACTTTACAGAATATGACTACAACCTGATGGACCGCGGCCATATTTGTCCTCTTAATTATCATCAAAACGTGATTGACTAGGTTCAGTTACAAAAACGGTTCTTCCATGAGACCCTGACAAATACCTAAATATACATACAAAATCCATTTACCAAAATACAAAATCATCCAATTGAAATTAGTAATTTTAAAAAATCAATATGAGGACAAAATTAACACAGCAACTCACTCTGAACATGAATTTGAGATTTGAAAAGTTATGTTAATAGAAACATAAATGGCACCCTCCCATTGAATCAGGCGGGATGCGTTCCAACATGTACTCCCTCTCTAAAAATAAGTATACGCTTGCTGGTTATGGTATTTATGTTAAAAGGGGATGGAATTAAATATTGTTGGAGATTGACTACGGATATTCTTGGAAGAACATTAGGAAATAGAAATTTACATAAACTGAGATGAAAGATAAGATGGAGCACATTTTTAAGACATTGTAAAAACAACCCAACCAAAATGATGAATCTGAAATTTTACCCCCCCTGGGTGACAAGTTGAACCTGTTTTTCCTTGTAACTCTTGTACTATAATTAGATAGTAGCAAGCGATACCTTTCTTTAACCAGTCCAGAAGAAAGCGTAGAAGTACGTATACGTACAAGTACGTACATACGTCATAATTTCCCACAATGCAATGCAACTTTTTAAAGAAATACATTAGGTTCTAGCATTTCACCCCGGGGACAGTTTATTTTTACAGTTCTGAAGCTGTAATCTTCACTACATAGAGTTTTAAAGCTTATCAACAAAATGTATGTGCGGATTTTTGATATCTTTTTTTCAAATAAAAGATATTAATTAATTAAGAAAATTGATATGACGTCATCAGTGACATTTTGTTCAATAATTAAATTTCGACACATGAAATCAAAATTTTGACACATAGAATTTGTTTATAATGTTGTTTGGCATCAGTTCTGAAATTTGTATCCTTTCTCATCTCAAAACTGAGAATCCCGAGAGGATTTTGTGAAATTCTTTTGTATTCCTTTATAATTCGGTGACGTATGTACGTACTCGTACATATACGTACAAGTAAGTACGCTATCGTCTGCACTAGTAATCCTTGAAAAGTACTAAACATGATGGTATACTTTAAAACACATTTTACCCTGTATAAACCTTCCCCCTAGAATACATCCAAGAATTCATTTTAAAACATGACACCCATGATTTTTGGAATCCTCATACAATTTTGATTTAGAAAAACCTTGACAGTTAGACAGTTAGACATTATTTTATTCACACCTCATCTTCCATGATTATACATTAATGACAATACAATAACGTTATCGAATTATAGTGTTTAAACAATGGGAGAATTATACAGTGTATATGCAGTATACTATAATGAATACAATAAGCATCCAAATTTAAATCTGTAATAATTATATATCATTATTACGTGAGTTGTAATACAGTTAAGATTTGGTCATTTAAACACAAACGATTATAGAAAGATATAATAACATGTTGAAATAATAATAATGAGTATGGGGAAGATGTGTGTGGGAGAGGCCAGTAAGATCAAATGAACTTTAAGATTGACCCCACCCAGTAGAAAGTGGGACTTATTGTGGGTCATCAAAGGCGGGACAAAAAACAAAACAAGACAGGACAAAACAAAACAGGACAGGACCGGAGGTTACAGGAAGTGATTGTCAATAATGTGTATAATATCGGGGTATAAAACATAACAGTTGAGATGGCGAAGTTAATGAGTGCTATATCATATATCGGGAAGAGTGCAACAGAATAAGCACAACGAACTGGGGCCTAATAGAATGGTAATAGGCCAAGATGTTGGCGGCAGCTACGGTGTACCGATTTAAAATTTGAATAGTATTATATAAATGTTAAACCGGAGTAATGGTGCAAAATTGTATATGAAATTTTCACAAAAATACAGTTCCACATGTACTATCATTTTTGTTACCTCATTCTGATAAGCAATTTATCTCTACAGAATCCATGCTTTAATCACAGGATTGGTTCATGTATTGATTTGGATTAATGTTTAAGGTAGATGTGCAGAGGTAGGTTCAGGTATACTACATGTAGTTGTTATTATTCTGAGACGAAAGCGCCACCCACAAAGGGCTATAGTTGATAATATTTTGCATTCCGCTTCTTGTTTCCTCTTCGTCAACACCATTATCAATCTTTTAGCATTCATTAAACTATGTGAATAAAAAAAATCTGCAAGGATTAAAGATGATCTTGGCCTAATTCGATCCTAATAGTTGTTTTTTATAAATACACATATAATATACCTTAATGTGTTGAAAAAATTAAAGGAAATCAATTGAAAAATACGCTGATGTGGCAGGTTTTGGAGGCACACCCCTTTTCTCCATTCCTAGGGGTTTAAACACATTAAAATTGTGTTGTGAGAACGTACAATGTACAATATCAGGATGCCTTGTCAACTTAATGTTACCTTTTCTTGATTATTTCACTCCGGGATTGATAAATGAATTCTATTATACAAATGTGCCAACTGATATGACAAATCCAAACCATATAGACCAATTCCA
Organism: Ophioderma brevispina; assembly: GCA_023653785.1. NCBI lineage: Eukaryota > Metazoa > Echinodermata > Ophiuroidea > Amphilepidida > Ophiodermatidae > Ophioderma > Ophioderma brevispina. The sequence continues at coordinate 18,263 of JAMKCH010023173.1, forward strand.
CCTGTTGCAGAGCAAGAAAACAAGAGTTCCCATGTTTAGGATATTGCTAAGAGTTTAGTCCCGATTGGCATGGCTGTATTTTACCCGATTACAGTAGTAGTGTTTAAAACCCTTTTCATTTCCACATCCTTGATTATGGGTGAGATTTTGTGTGAACCATTTACTATGCCGGTCCCCAATAAATTAGTTACATTGATGATTGCGATTGAACTCTCACTTCATTACTTTCCATAATACTATACCCCGTTTATCGTACATTTACGTAATATCTTACGTACAATGGCACATTTGAAAAATAGTGCGCCCTCTAGATTGTCAAAAGATATTTTTGAGGTTAGTAAAGCTTTTATAATATACATTACCCTACCTGAAATTTATTAAGTCCCAAATCAGCGCGATTATGGGCTCTAAACAGAACGATTTTTTTATTAGCACTTTAAAGGGATTAGCAGCGATTTGCTAATCCGAAAAAACATCAAAAGAATCATCAAAATCATATTTTTTATGTTTTTGTTACTGGCATGGATATGCGAAACATAACCGGAAAGTTGGGGGCTTGAAATCCGTGTGTTAAGGACAAGGGCAGTTATTTTTTTCTGATTCTGTAATTTATAAGTGCGTATCAAAATTCCAACTTGAAATAAAAACAAAGTCTTTCCCGATGAATATCACAATTTCAGAGTGAATTATGCACCAAGATCAACACAGTTTGACCTCAAACACAAATATCATTGATCTGTGTTTTGTTATTCTGCACTGGTGTAAACCACAAACAGCTGTGAAGTGTAGATTTTGCGATGCGTCGTGTATGTCTATTTGCGGGCGGTATATGGACAAAATTCTCAAATACTTCATTTTTCACTATTTGGTGGTTTGCGTCTACATTAAAGCAGTTATATTGAAATGTACACCTTATCACTAATTATTAGTAAAAAATAACATTTCCACATTTTTTCGATTCTCTCGCATTATCGCTGCTATTCCCTTTAACTGCAGTAAGGGGGGGGGGGGGCAACTTTTAGTTGCGCTTTGATTAGTACAAAAAATTCAAATCCATCGCGTCGTTTTGCGTTCATTAAGCCATGGGTTCCTAGGAGCCCCTCCCTTATGCACTAAAGGA
>JAMKCH010023174.1:0-20726 GCA_023653785.1 Ophioderma brevispina
GATATTTTTTTATTTTTCAGGTATTATTGATTAATTATTCAAGTGAGATGACTGTTAGGGAACTCCGTTTATTACGAGAACTACTAAAAGGAGAGATATTTTTCAATCAATTGTAGCAATGGATATTGGCTCCGCTAGTAATGGCGAACATGAATCCAATCCACCTCTAAGTCTCAAACGACGATATAATGTGGAATCAGATAATGATATTGAAACTAACTCCCAAGAAGCCCAAACATCAAAAAGCTAAACCTGTAAGTCCCCGCCTAGCTGAAAAGCAGGCCGCCGCAGCTGAATCGCAGCCTAGTGCATCACCGAAGGTTTTGAAGAAAGAACAAAGGACCAAGAACACCTGTCACGCGGAAATCCAAGTGCGAATGCCCTCAGATACAGCACTGACAGTTCCCCTGACGATGAAACTTCCTTAAGCAAAAGAGTAAGAGACTTTAGCCATAGCCCCCAAAATAACCGAATCGAAGGCTATAGTGCAAGTCAGGTCCTCACACAGGTACAAGAGTCTCCGAGTAGCGCAATGTGCCAATTGTCAAGCACCCACAGACAAGGCCCGATTTCTAGTGAGAACCCGCTCAGTCCTCCGTAGAGATCACGTTCCAGTTACCATGCAATCACACAGCTAAGTCCCATGCCAAGTGAGACCACTCCATCCCCGAGTAGATCACGTGCCAATGGCCAGCCCCACATTGCAAGGCCGATTACTAGTGAGACCGCTCAGTCCCCCCCTCCGAGTAGACAACGTGCAATGGCTAAGCACCACAGGCAAGGCTGATTTATAGTGAGACCGCTCAGTCCCCGAGTAGAAGCATGTCCAGACCGCTAAGTCCATATTTGTACTTAATGGCAACCACGCTTTAGAAAGGGTGGGTTTATAAAAAATTCTGAAAATTGGGTAAAAGGGTGGGTTACAGGTGATTTCATTGGTATAAGGGTGCTTTTGTAAAAAGGGTGGTTCCATAATAAAAAGGGTGGGTTTGATGGTTAATAAATACAAATGCCTATCTGTGGATTATGTTTGCCATGATGTGGAAAAAATCAAACTCCATACATTGCCTGAGTGTACCAGGGTTCCATTAGTGGTGCGTTGTTGCGTCTTATGAACACTTTTCCAAAGGTGACGCACGTTGGTCTAGAATATTTAAAAGTTGCGTCTCATGTGGAACCAAAAATATAGCCACTTAAAACTATACAATCACAGTGAGTTTGGCTCTGGCACATGGTCACAATATTGTAATCATTTTCACTCAAACCAATAATTATTCCTGCTACTATTAAATCATGGAGCACATCTGTGAAATAATTAGGTTTAAAATTGACTGTATTTACGTCTTTTTATTTAGTTCATTACCTCTCTCATCCTCACTGTCCAAAAGGGTAATTCAAGAATTCAAGATACTCCATTAATCCTTTGGATGGGTCAATCATGGTAGTACTTTTCAATATGCCTAGTCTAAGTTTTGGAATTGGTGTGTAATGGATTTTTGCAGTCATTAAAAGTGGCACAGAGATTTTCAAGTCATCCAATTTCTGTGATATGTATTGGATTTCTATAGATTAGACAGTTAATAGACTCCCTACCTTTTAATTTGTTACAGAAATAACTTAAAATGAACACAAACAACTGATTTGTCTATGCTTATATTTCATAGAAAACAAGTCTTAATTTCAAATTTGCTCCTATACGAATAAGTTCACAATTATATGTACCAAAGAAACACTTTTCAGCTTAATAAAAACCTTTCAGATGGGGCATTTTTTGATAGAAAGCTTTACACCAGTGCCAACATCAGAATTTTCACATTTTTGTAAGGGACCCTGTTATTGGAATCTCCTCGTTTGCACAAAACCTTAAGTATTACAACAGTGCTCACCTTGACACGCATATAATTCAAAGTTGACGCCACTTTGTCAAACCTCAGGAACAAATTTGCGCTCCAAGTAGACCAACACTTTTTTCAAAACGCTAGGTGGCACCCTGGAAGTTACAAAATGTTGGTTGTGACTGTTTTGTGCAGACATGTTAAGACAGGGTAAAATGACTTTCAAAATCAAAATGATTACACAGAATGCTGGATGTAAGTTCATAACCCACTGCACACGTGTCACAGTATCCATAAAGTAAAAGGGTTGGGTTATTGAGTTAAGTATAAAGGGTGTTTCATAAAAAGGGTGGGTTAAAACACACCACGCAAACTATGAAGTCTCCGGATTAGAGCACTGCCAATGGCCAAGCACCCCAGGCAAGGCCGAGTTGTAGTTAAACCGCACGGTCTCCTGCTAAGAACACAACCCAAGCTGCACAGTAAGTTGGACCTAAAAACACTAAGCAAGTTCTAGCTCTAGTCAGAGCCGAAAATGCTGCTTTTAGTCAACTTCCAGGTTTCGGAACTCACACACGTTTTAATAGTTCCGATTCCGCAAGCACAGATCGAGACGAGAGCAGTGACATATGTAGTGACCGTGAACAGTCCGGTGACAGTGCCCAAAGTGAAAGTGCCCATAGTGATAGTTTGGATTGCGATGACTCATCAGAGCTAGTAGACGTTCTTGATGACGTCATTCGTGCTAATGACCAGGCACTAGCTTCAGATGATGAAGATGAAGATGACGCGCCGGCCGCACGCCCTAGGCAGCCGTTGGCACGTTGCCGTAGGCAGAGGGACCCACAGCCCATAAAGAAGGTATTTGTTAAACCAGACTCAGATAATGAACCGGGAGAGGCCCCTCCAAATCGAAACGACCACTATCGACCAGATCAAGACGGGTGGTCGCGAAATATGACCAAAACCCCTACTTGTGAGTTCAAACCAAAAGAACCCTTAGGTCCTGCATTTAAAAGACATCGCAGAATGACTCCACTTGATTATTTCTACAAATTCTTTCTGGTCATTCTGTTCAATTTGATCAGCCGGTTCACAAATGAAGTAATCCGTGAAGCTAACGGAGATCGTAAAAAAGATCACCCCAAATTTATCAAGGAAACAAACCCCTCAGAGGTTAAAGCTTGGTTCGGCATACTCATGATCATGGGCCTAATAAAACTTAGAAATATCCGTGACTATTGGTCCAGCCACCCGGCCTTCAGAAATGAATTGATATGTAGAACAATGAAGAGGAGACGTTTTGAGCAAATATCCAGGTGGCTAAGATGTTTTGCTATCGCAGATGACTGGAAACGTTTGCCCGAGGGAACAGCCCAGGAAAAAAGGAAAAGTATGATCAAATGCGTGCTACGCCATATTGGTCCGTTAATTAAAGTTGTGTGGGAAACCGTCCTAGAAAATTGCCGCAAACAATGCAATTGCGCAAGAGAACTGGCAATAGATGAAGCCATGATACGCTATAAGGGTTTCAAAGCAGGAGTTCACAAGTTTTTCATGCCACTCAAGCCCACCAAAGCCGGATTCAAAATATATACCATGGCAGAGTCTGCCTCCGGTTACATATGCAATCTTAATATCAAAAAGCCTGCGGACAAAGTTATTGAAATCACTAAAGAGGTAGCGAACATTCATTACAATAGATGGCACCATATCTTTACGGATAGATTCTATACCTCCGTAGCATTGTGCAAGGATCTCCTGAACTTGCTTTAGCTTTCTCAGCTTTGACACTATGATAGCTTGCATTATCCATTATAATGGATGCTGGGTATGTTTGGACATAACCGTTTCCGTCCATTCTTGGAAATGTATAGAATTCTTCTTGTTATGATAATTGATGCATTTTTTGGCAACAAAGCTGAGTTTGGCTCTGGGAACAAATCCATCAGCACTTCCAGCATGCAGAATTACTGACCGCTGTCCTTTCCCCAGTGCTGTTGGGAAACCACCATTTCCATCTTCGTCTATCCAACACTTAGGGAGCGGTCATTATTTATGCCGGGGGGGAAATGGAGGATTTCAACTTTTTTTTCGGCAAAAATTTTCGCGTTCCCCCCTCGCTTCCATTCAAAAATTTCACGTTCCCCCTTGATCATGCTGATATTCCCATTTAAATGTTCATGTTCCCCCCTCTCGCATTGATGAAAAATTTCACGTTCCCCCTCTTTCTTACAAAAATTTTTCGGGTTCCCCCCTCAATTCCTCCATTCCCCCCTGGCGTAAATAATGACCCCTCCCTTACGTTTTTCTCACAGTCGCTTTGATTTACTACAGAATCTGGAATAAAATTTCTCATCTCTGCTCTCTTTTTTCTTCTCCCCAGCTAAATTGGGTGCAGCATATAGATAAAACTATATGAACCCAGTCACAAAATTCAAGGAAATCTTTCAATTATAATGTAAGCAAGTAACTAGAGAGTAGAGATCCATACTCCATGCACCCATCATGTTCAGGCAACTGTATTTTGAATGAAAGACAAACACCTCAAACAAAGCTCTAGTAACTTCATAAAATGACCACAACAATAATGGATAGACAGGCTGTGTTGGAGGCTACGTTTAAGCAGTATAATACAGATGGTACAGGGGAGTTGACTCCGGCACAGTTACAGGCCCTACATGCAAGTCTGAGACAGGGAGGAATAAGTTTACCACAGGTAAGAGTAAACTTGTGTTGCAAACAAGTCGTGAAAGAAAGCAAAAGCTTATTATTTCATACAGTACACTCTAGTTTTTTCGTAAATTGCAATCAGGGCATTTGTTGAATAGTCCAGGCTACAGGTTCATTGATAACTGATATCAACCTTTTTATATAGATCTATACTAATAAAAAACAGATCTGTCAATCTGTCTGTTCGGCTATGCATTTCGTTATGCTTTGATATATGGGCTGATATTTGGCATGAAGGTTAGGGAGGACTGGGGTTTGAGTGACCCAAAAGGTCAAAGGTTATCTTGAGGTCAATTTGTGTATAAATGCCTCAGGACCATCAATTCTGGTCTAAAGGACCGCTGACCTGAGCACAGAACAAATCAGAGGTCAAAGGTCAAGTAGAAGTGTACCAGCTGGGCAAGAAAGCAATATAATCGTGAAAGCTGGGCGAGCGGCCTAGTACGTGTTTTTCAACGGTATTTAAAATGCTGATTCTGAATCCAATTGGCGCCAGCCGAGAAAATTTGAGATTTTTTGTAGAAATGCAAACAATCAAAATGGCCACCAAAACACAAACTTTATCTGTTGTCCACACAAAAGTTGTAATTTTTGAGCGTGTCTCGTTAAAACATTCATTGTGACCAATTAACATATGATTGAACATTGAATATTTATTTCATGCAAATTCTGTGCATTTAATTTCAGGTGCAAGCATCAATGCAGTACAGTTGTCTAGGAGATGACACCTGTGAGCCGAGTGAACTCTTCGATGTCCTTCAAGAGATGGATAGACGCTATTTCTTGGCACAAGACTTTCGCTGGGAGTTCGCCATGTTAGATAGGAAGCAAGAAGATACAATTTCTGAAGAGCAAGCCAGGTAATTAAGGACTCAGTCCCCGGTCCCTCAACTCAACATAAAAAGTGGTACGGTAACCATGAGAGTTCTTCAATTTTTCAAAACCACCCTTTTCAATGATTTTTCATTGATTTTTCCCCCTTTTTTGTCAAAATCGCTGACACATTTAGGGTTAAAAATACCCCCCCTATTTCACAGCTTTTCAAGGACAAGATTTTCAGACTCCCCTTTTCAATGGCTCTTATAATTTAACATATTAAGAATGAAACATACAAGTATCAACATTACTTTGCGTCTCCTGTAGTCCCAGATGATCCTGTGTCTTTAATTGGGATTAATTACAATACCTGTATACTGATTTTAAATGAAAATGCAACAAAGATAAGCATTCCCTTGAAGCGTTACATGTACAAAAAGACCGATCGACCATGACCAATTCTGTGAAATGCCCCTTTTTTTAAATTTCGCGGAGACAGATGCTCAGAATACCCCCTTTTTTCGTGATTTCGCAGTCCCCGATGACAGCAAAAAATATATCCCTTTTCCGCGAAATTTAGAACTCTCATGGTTACCACTTTTTATGTTGAGTTGAGGGACCGGGACTCAGTCCAGGAGATTTAGTCAGATGGGTGCAACTGTGTACAAATGCCCCATAGATGAGTCAATATCGATAGCAATAGCACCACCAATTTCGATGAGTCACCTAATAGCCTCCTAATTTATGCAGTATTACTAAGAATGATGTAGCGGCACAGCGCCACGTACGACCGGTGATCCCCGAGTCACATATTTCGTGCAGTATGCCACCACTTCGTTGATCGAGTGTCCTATCCCAATTTATTTAGGATCCCTGGTTTAGTCTTTTTGGGAAGCATGTGTGGAGAAATCCCATTATTAATATTAACGGGTCTAAACATTTATTTTTAGATTGGTGTTGGTTTATATTGTCACGGACCTCCCAAGCCGATGGTAGATTGACACCCATCCATTATCTATTTTCTCACCGAGATATACCAGCGACTTATTTCTCAGCCCCGCCGAGACCGGGACTCGAACCCAGGACCCCCTCGGTCTCAAGTCGAGCGCGCAGTGAATAGAGCTAAAGAGGAATTCCCCATTAGGTCTATTGACACTAACAAACTTATACCTCGTGACATTACTCCCTTTCCTCACAAGGCATGTCCCGTGCCTTAAACTCCTGCCTCCTTGATACAAGGTACGTAATTGCAGGCCTTTTATTAACTCATTCCCAGGACTATCATCAACTCGAGCTTTCCGATAGCGGGGTTCGCCTGGAGTTAAGAAACCCCAGGAGACACCGCTGCCACCAAATTTGTCACGGACCGCCCAAGCCGATGGTAGATTGACACCCATCCATTATCTATTTCCTCACCGAGATATACCAGCGACTTATTTCTCAGCCCCGCCGAGACCGGGACCCGAACCCGGGACCCCTCGGTCTCAAGTTGAGCGCGCAGTGAATAGAGCTAAAGAGGAATTCCCCATTAGGTCTATTGACACTAACAAACTATACCTCGTGACAATATGACCCCATACATTTCTTGCATAGGGATTTGTCATGTTAAGGAAGCCTTGTCTGTCACTCAATATATAACAGAGGTGGAGAGAGAGAGAGAGAGGCGTCAGTTTGGTATATTACAAAAGATCAAGGTACCAATTTGGCGTGACGCCAAATTGGCGCCAGTGACACCATTCTGGCTTCAGTGACGCCATTTGATGCCAAAAGTTGGAAAACGGCGCCATTCCACTTCTCCTAGTGTATGTGACCAAAATGTTAAATAATGGAAAATGACTAAAATAATCACACAGAGCTCAAAGCTCATTTGCATGGGAGTACCCACGCAGGTACTCCCGCATGAGGTGACTAGTGTTTAAGTTACTGTGTGTGTACCTTATAGGTGGATGATTACCCCCCACTTTTGCGGCCTGCAATGTGGTACCCATGCGGGTGGTAACTCTGTGGCTACTTAATTGGTTGAAGAAATTGGTTGTGTAGAATTGATGTGATGTTCTTGTGTTTTCCTTGTTTTGTTATTGTGTAGGTTTCTCTTTGAGGTGGTCCACGGAGACCTGTTCTCCAAAAGAAGATGGGACAAGTTTTTGAGATGTCGTGCTGTACCTGGTAGTCGTGTCAGCTTTGCAGAGATAGAGGTTGATCTTTGTAATATACCAAGCAGAGAAGAATTAGCATTGGAGGAGCTAGAAGAACAGAAAGAAAAGGAAGGTAAAGGCATGTTTTAAAGGATGGCCTGATTTAAGGATATGAAGTTTTCATCTTGATAGATTGACCTTCACTCCAAAACCCCATCTGTAAAGTTTTGTGCCAATATTTCAATCCGTTTTGATGCACGAGTGAAAAATGTGATTTTGTAAACCCTATAGGGTACTGTGTAAAATTAATATTGGTCGACCAAAATGGAGTACATTTTCACTCATAACTTCCAAAACCAAACATCCTTTGGCTCTAAGATTTCACAGAGTATGATAAATGAGAAAAATAGTAGCTTTCTTCTGATACCAAAATGTTGACCACTTCCGGTAAAATCTGGGGCTTCTGGGGACGAGGCTATTAGCGATCAGGACCTGTAATTGAGTTTTCTTTTGTAAGCTTGCACAATATTGCAAGATACAACTAGTTCAGGGAGGAGTAACTGAGGTAAAGTGCCTTACTCAAGGGCACATGCAGTGTATGTTGGCAGCAACGGGGCTCGACCTCACAACCTTTGGCATGTTGGGTGAATGCTCAATCCACTGAACCACATGTGTCCTCAAATTTGATCTGCTTTGCAAGAAATTCAAAAATTTTGAAATTGAAGAGTTTGTAAATTCATTTGTTGCACAGTAATTACAGGATGTAGTAGACTGTAGACAGAGTGATACAAACATTTGCTTATATAACACAGAATGTCTTATGTTACAGGCCCCAAGAATTAGCAATGATTTATTTCACTTTGAGTAAGATTAAGTCATAAATTAGCTCATAAAATACTATAATTAATCTAAGTAACATAATATAAAAATATACCTGGTTTGTGTGCATAGCTGGTGTGTATGAAGCAAGTAGAATTCAACAGAACAGCGGAGAATGTTCTGGAGTTTACTTGAGTCTAGGAGATCAGACTAGCCTAGTCCAAGGTGATATGAGTCTGACCATAGGTGGCACACTGCTGCATAATTACACAGTCAGTGGGTAGCTGCTAGGAGAGCCCAAATCCATACAGTGCATACTGTAAAGTTGGAGGCGTTTCCAGTGAAATCCAGGCTCAAGATGTAATGGACTATATTTAGCACATGACTCATATAGAGAGGACTAGATCCTTCTAGAATTGTTTGAGAGGCTATATAAGGCCCTGGAGAGAGAAGATGAGACAGTATCATAACATCATTACTCCAAGTATAGTGACATCCAGTTGCTCCAAGTTGATAGTGACAGTGACAGTAAACGCTGTCTTCCATAAAGTGGACATTGCCATAGTTGTCTCAGCTCCAATAGTAGTCGTCCGATTGTGTAGCCATCTTCGGTTTTATATTTCTTGGCTTCTGGGTTATCCAAGGATAAACAAGCTGCAGCACATTTGGACTTATATTTAGTCGATCTCCGAGCTTCGGGAGTCATTAGGAGCTGGTTTTCTTCAGTAAGGACAAGTCGTCCGTGGACACGTCCCACTATTGGAAATTGAAGTTTTACGCTGGAATATTCACCAGGACTGTTTGTAAGTTCTGCATCTTTATAGTAATCTTGCTGCAGCCCGCGTCGCGGCACACACCAGGTAGTAAGTTTAGTAGTTCATTAATTAACAACTTTATTATAGATAAATCTTTGATTATTGATACTTAATCGATGTTTTAATGAGAGTGATTTAAACACACAATTGAAATAAATACTTTGTTTTAAAGGGTGATGGCCCGATTTAAAGACACTATCAGTGATTTGAAAAATATTTGAAATTTGCAGGAATAGCTTCAAAGTGAAGGATAAGTCTGTAGAATTCTCATAAATTACCTTTTCCGCCTGTAGAATTGACAGAAAAGGAAGAAAAAGGCAGTGTTCCATGATACGATTCCCCATTCAATTACGTGTTGTAGTAAGTGTCCGAACGGACAGTAATGACTAAAATTTCCGATTTTGTCCTTATTAGGTTGCTTCTGGTCATATCATTTGCAGGGTATGTTAGGATACCTGTACTTGTTACATACATGCAAAAATCTGATTTTTGATGATTTTTTTTCGATTTTCTGATTTAGCAAATCACTGATAGTGGCTTTAAGGATATGAAGTTTTCATCTTGATAGATTGGGCTTCACCCCAAAACCCCATCTGTAAAGTTTTGCGCCGATATTTCAATCCGTTTTGGTGTGAGAGTTAAAACGTGATTTTGTAAGCCCCATAGAGTACTGTGTAAAATTAATATTGGTCAACCAAAATGGGGTACATTTTCGCTCATAACTTCCAAACCAAACATCCTTTGGCTCTAAGATTTCACAGGGTAAATGAGAAAAATAGTAGCTTTCTTCTGATACCAAAATGTTGACCACTTCCACTAAAATCTGGGGCTTCTGTGGACGAGGCAATTAGCGATCGAGCCATAAGGACCTTTAATTAGAGTTATCGTTCGTAAGCTTGCGCAATATTGCTAGATACAACTGGTTGGGGAGGAGTAATTGACGTAAAGTGCCTTACTCAAGGGCACATGCAGTGCATGTTGGCAGCAACAGGGCTCGACCTCACAACCTTTGTCATGTTGGGTGAATGCTCAATCCACTGAACCACATGTGTCCTCAAATTGGATCTGCTTTGCAAGAAATTCAAAAATTTTGAAATTAAAGAGTTTGTAAATTCATTTGTTACACCGTAATTAGAGGATGTAGTAGACTGTAGACACAGTGATACAAACATTTGCTTTAGAGGAGGAGCAGAATATCATAGGGGCCTTATTTAAGGAGTTCGTTTACCTCCCACTACAGAAAAGGTTTGACACCTTTGGTAGTTAGTATGGTCCCTCTACATCAATGCTAGGTAGGTAGTACTCTCAAATTGTGGTATCACTTTTTCAATAGGGGCCAATTTAAGTTTACACAGGGGTCAAACTTTTAAAATACCCCAATCATGTTTAAATGTTTGCCATATTGTCCATCTAATCATAAGGATTCCAAAATGTATAGTTTGTACCACCTACGACCATTGGTTTTGGGGTTATAAGGTAAAATGGCTAAAATGGTAAAAAAGGTCAATCTTGATTTGTACAGGGGGTCAACTTTAAAAGTTAATCTGATTATATTTTAAATACTTGCAAGTTATTGCCTGAGGTAAGAGGACTCCAAAAAGGTATAGTTTGTGTTATGTTAAATGCTTACTTACGGAGATAAGGGTCAAGAAGGTCAACACCAATTGGGTATGTTGACCTATGACCTATTTTGTCTCATAACATGGTAACTATCCATTGCAGATGGTACAAACTATTCCTTATTTTGACTCGTTAAGCTAGATGAACAACTTCTATCATTTTCAACAAAATTGGAGCAACTTCGGATTTTGACCCCTGTACAAATAGAAGATGACCTTTTTTTACCATTTTAGCCATTTTTACCCTATAACTCCAAAACCATTGGTCATAGATGGTACAAACTATACATTTTTGGAATCCTTATGACTAGACGGACAATATGGCATACATTTCAACATAATTGGAGCATTTTAAAAGTTTGACCCCTGTGTAAACTTAAATTGGCCCCTATTGAAAAAGTGACACCACAATTTGAGAGTACTACCTACCTAGCGTTGATATAGAGGGTCCATACTAACTACCAAAGGTGTCAAACCTTTTCTGTAGTGAGGGGTAAACGATGATGTTTGACCTGGGTCCTAGCTCTCGGACACTACTAATATCGCACAATGCCCCATCAATTACAACTGAAATTTGGGGGAAGCGTTAAACTAGGATATCAGTATGTTGAAGCTCGGGCAACATATAGAGTGCTAAAGGGCCATTCTTCGGTCACGTTTGTGACCTAAATCCGGTAAATTTTTACTTTTAACCCAATGCTGTTTTGTCAACGCAACCAATCTATTATTACTTTTAACATTATTAATAACCTTGAGTCTAAACCTAACCAAAAGAATGTTTTCACTTTATCTTGATTGGTTATTTTGTCATGGGGGACAAATAAAGTTCGATCACATGTGTGACCATCAGGTCGGTCACACACGTGACCGAACTTTATTTGCCCCCATGACAAAATAACCAATCTAGCAAAAGTGGAAACATTATTTTTGGTTAAGTTTGGACTCAAGGTTATTAATTTAAAAAATATAATACAGATTGGTTATAGGTTGACAAAACAGCATTGGGTTGAAAGTAAAAATTAACGGGTTTTGGGTCACAAACGTGACCGAAGAATGACCCTGAAATAATGAAATGACTGTGAATTTTATGTTTTAGAGAAAGCCCTTAAATTGATGGAGAGGAAGTTATCAGTACTGCGTGCCAAGAATGAAGAGGAAACCAAGCTGGAGGAAGAGCGCAAAACCAAGGAAGAGGCGGAGGAACAGGTCAAGAAACAACATGAACAAGAAGAAATACAGAGAAGGCAACAAGGTAAGAGGTTACATGATTGACAAATCCATCTTGCATTTAATACTTGAAGATTTGGTAAAATATGTTGTGGTAGCCTCAATAGTCAAAATCAAGAGGTGCATGGTCAACTGGTTATGACCCCCCCCCCCCTCCAATTTTCAGCACATTCCAAATCGTGCAGTTTGGGTGTATACCTTAAAGCTTGTTCAAGATTTTCACCAAGTGTCAAACTTAAAATGTTGGTACTTTTTGATCAAACCAAAGGAGGGCGGCCAAGAAATCCCAATTTTAGACGTCGCCATTGGTTTAACACGTAAAAGCGAGATCTTGACGAAAAATTCTGAATTTTTTATATGTTGTCAGGGAATATTTTCTTAGTCCAAAACCGTTGGAGCTGAAGAATCAACTCCACTGTAAGGGTTATTTCTGATTTTTTTTTGTATGAACAGTGGACGAGGACGAGGTCGTATGTGGGTCATGGGAACACCATGACCGACCCACATCAAAGTACCCAAATTGGTTTGGGGTTTGCACTCCGTATTGCTGTAATTTCTTCTGACATTTTTGGTGGGTTGCTATAATGAATGATGCTTGGCCGCTACCGCCTGATTAAAATCAACTTAAATGTTGGAATTAAGTTTTTTAGGGTATCTATTGAACAAAAAACTAAAAAGAAGTTGCTATGGTCACAAAATGAACCTTTAAGTATTTCTTCTTTTCTGGTAACACAGAGCAAAGTAAGCTTGAAGAAGAAGAAAAGGAACGTGAGCGCAGGAAGCTGGAAGAGGAGAAAGAAAGGGAGCGCCAACGTGAGCTGGAGATCATCGAAGTCCAGCAGGCATTGGAAGCCCAAAGGGAGTTGGAGAGGGCTGCCAAGGAATTAGAAGAGCAAGAAAAGAAAGAGATGGAGCAAGCAAAGAATGTGGAGGTGGAAGCTGAGGTAGTATGACTTGAAAAGGCTGACGTCTATGCAGGCTTCATGTCCAATAATTTGAAACCTGGTTTCTCGATCGAAAGGCCGTTTCTCGATTGAAAAACCTGTTTTCTTGCCAAGTTTTCAATCAAAATTCTGGTTTCTGCCAATCAAACCAGGTTTATCAACCAAGTTTGAAAAACTGGGGGTTTTTTAAATCATCTATAGATGGTTCTGGACCTCCACATTAGTGAATTGCGACCAGGTAGTTGAGACAATTTAATAATAATAATTAACAATAAAGCGCACTGGCACTTTTTCACAAACATATGAAATTTCTTCAATTTGCTCTCAAATGATAGTCTAGGCCATTGGAAGAACAGAGATATATTTTACACATAAAAATAACAGAACCCCAAAACAGATAGGGCCATTGATATGAGATAAAATATCCATGTGTAATGCTAACTTTTAAGTTTTTTCCATCACGTTATCAACAAATGTGTATATTACTAATATTTTGACTCATACTCACTGATATTAAAACACAAAGTTTAGACCTGTCAAACAGTGTGCATACGTGGAAACAATTTTGGGGGCCCCCATAGGCTGGCTGTTCTTGTGTTAAACGAAACGCCATTTTCATTCTTCGTCTGCTGAATTTCGCGTCGCCGGCGACGCTAAATTACAAATCGTTCCGTTTACGTCTTACCCATAAGGAAGCTGATTTGGTCTTAATCTTTGGTGATGGCTTTTGTATATAAAAGCCTTACACCATGCAAAAATATCGATTTTGAAAAATCTTGAGGCCGCCTATTTTTCAAAGTGCCAGTGTCTCTTTAACTAAATTGTTATTTTAATGTGTTCGGGAGAAAGGATTTTGTTTGTGGGTATAAAAACCTTAAAATCAAATTAATTGATTAAGTCTGGTTTACAACTCCTTTTTCCTACTCGCTTGGTAGCCTATACAAGCAGCTAATGGCCAGTACAATACACACCCCGGGCAATTGCGAGGCGGTAGCTACAAGATAGGCTTCCAAAGTACAAGTTATTATGTAATCACTGATGTGGCTACTCTGCTGTGACCTACCGACCCTATGCTACCCTGTAGTTGCCCATTAGGCAAAAAAAAAATTGGTTTGATTGTCCATAGACGACTTTTAAAGAGTTGGGTCGGTCGGGGGTCGGAAAACCTTTTTTTTTTTTGTCAAAGCAAACTGTATTGAAACATGTTGTTGTCATTAATATTAAGTTAATCAAACAACTAAAAAATCAAGTTGATTCTGACTACAAAATGCATCTTTGTAACATTATTAACCCACTACAGCTAAGAAACTGTTTAAACATCATCTTTTTTACGTTTCAGAAAGTTAAAATTGAAAAAGAAACAAAAAACTTTTTTGTAATTTTTCAAAATAGGTCCGGATTCTTTTGCACAAGTAAAAGAAAAAAAAACTTTTTCCTGAATTTTTCAAAATTAGGGTCGGTCGTATGAGGACAATCAAACAATATTTTTTTTTTTTGTGGCTTAGTGGAGAGAAGGTGGATATGTTTTGTAATTGCCCACTAGGTGGAGAGAAGGTGGATGGATATGTGTAGACAGTACGGAGTAGACATGTGCAGCTACCACGTAGCGTACCACTTCGCGGTAAACTAGGAAGCCATTGATAGTGGATGAATGAGGGCGCCATAATGCTACCTGGTCTCTGTTTTTAAAAGCCATTTTTGATCGTTTTTTTTAGGAAAACCATTACGAAAATCAAATCCGGCACTCATCATAAACCCCCAATTCATGCACTTTTAATAAAAAGAAATGCAAATATCTAAAGAACAAATTTGGCCATTATCAATACCGCGCGCGCTGAGAGCCGGTGGGGTAACCAACGTAGCTACTTTCCGCGACGGTGTTTGTACACTATCCATCTATTCGGCAAAAATACACTAAATCCTGGCCGGCGAGTGTACTTCTACTGGGTAGTTAATCCATGTCTACTCGGTAGTAGCTGCACGGTAACTACCATAAAGAAATTGGCTGTGTAAAGACGTCATAACAAGTAAGCAAATCTCTTCAAGCATAGAAAAAACTTTTGCGGAGAAATTTTAATAATAGATGGAGACTCTTTCTTTTTACTTACTCATGAGAGTTATCAATGCATTTTCTTCAAGAACTTCAACTGTAATAAAATTACCCCCCATGGAGCAAGGATTTTGCTCCCTTCCCCAGAAGAGTATCTCACTCTTGGGGTCAATATCCAAGAGTGAAAATTGTTGAAAGTTGAAGGTAATTTTTTGCAACAATTGGGGCGGGGGGGGGCGAGCAAAAACTGTTAAATCTACATCCTTTTCATGTAGTTTCAGCTGGATTTTCATTCATATATAGTGTGTGTTAATTTATGAGAGATGATAAATTACAAATCACTAATAGTAATTTTTCAATTTTGGCAATGGCATTTTAGGTCGTCCTAATGGGGCAAAAAAACAAAAAAAAGGGGCCCCATGATCACATGTTTGTCAGTCGTGTGTGTCAAACTTTTGGATATTACTTTTGGTTAAAAATGTTGTCTAGCTTTTAGTGCAGTGATGAAACAAGTTCAACTTGGTATATACAGGATAACATGGAGTCACTGTTCATTCAAGGACACTTAGGGTCATTACATGGATTGCTCGACACTTATTCTTCGACCACATAATCAGAAACCTATTGGGGACCACTGTCCCAATTTCTAAAAAGCATATGACCACATTTCTATATTTGAAGGCTGGGGGACATCAGAAAATGGGAAAATGCCAAATTGCACACCACTATTGCACCTCTTGAAGACTCTAAACAGAAAATCCTTGTTCAATATTTATCTCTAGCTTGAGGTAACCTTGTATGTGAGAAAATAGATTTGGTCCAGTCCCTTACATTTCTGATATTTGGTGCAGGTATTAATTTTGCCTTCAAAAGTCTTGTCAAGAGCAGATCTGTAAGAATTCCTCTTTTCAGTTGATTTCCTCTTTTTCAAAAGGGTGGCAGCCTTTTTTATTTTCAGTTCATATTTTGCCTTTTTACCTCATTTTATGCCATTTTCCCATTTGGTAAAATCAGAAAAACATTACGGCAGCATGATTTGTATGTGTGTGTCCGTGAGTGTGTGTGAGTGTCAAACTGTTGGTATTCACTTTTGTTTAAAATGTTTTCTAGCTATTTAATGAGTGATGGATCAAGTTCATGCAATGTTATAAGCCCCATGGAGTACTGAAAATGGGGCACATTTTTGCTCATAACTTCCAAACCAAACTTTCTTTAGCCCTAAGATTTCACAGGGTAAATGAGAAAAATAGTAGCTTTCTTCAGAATCAGATACAAAAATTTAGGCCACTTCTGGTAAAATGTGGGGTTCTGGGGACGAGGCTATTAGCAACCGGGGAATGGACCTTTAAAGTAGGAGGTACTTGCTGAGGTTGTCTCTTGATGTTTAAGCCATTGTGGTGGTATAATCTGCCAACTTCATGTTGCAACTTTGGAGAAAAAAAGTGTTTGAAATATACTCTGTAAACCTAGAAGTACAAAGTATAAACTCCCACACAAGTCTCACAAGGAATGCCTGGTATTTGTCAACTTATATGACCAGTATTGTGTGTATCAGTGTGAGAGATTTGTTTTGTTCGTACATCATGCATTGTGTCTTAATCGCGCGCAATTTAGATTGCGTCTAAGAGTGTATAAGCACGTTTTGTAGTAAGGCGCGATAATGCTGCGCAGCGCATTGATAATTACTTTGTACTTCAAAGTTTAAGAAGTATAGTAATATCACATTTTTTAGCAATAGATTTGATCATGATTACTCAGAAAATGCTTCCTGATAAAAATGCAGAAGGTGAAAGTCACTTTAGAGTTTTTTTGCCAAGTGTGGTATTTGGAAAATCCAAAATTCACTTGAAATCCCAGGTCTGTTAGAATATCTTCAAATATGCTACTTTTTACCTTAACAGGCTGCTAAACAGAGAGAAATGGAAGCAGAGGATGAGGCCAAGAAAGCTAGAGAGGCTCTAAAGAAGGCTAATGATGCTGCTGCCAAGAGGGCTGCTGAGGAGGCAGAAAGAGCTGCTAAAGAGAAAGTTAAACGTAAGTAGGGCTGGGACTTTCCAGTCATGGTTACCCGAATGTCAAGTTTAAGGTAGGATTATCGGCTACGGCTTCGTGCCCAGATCTTGTTGAAATTCTCATGAAATGTTGGTATTGGTGAAAGAAACATGTGTGCCAAATTTTATTTTTTTCCAAAAAGGCGTTTTAGAGATATGTCACGTAATGCATTTTCAAATTCCCATAGACTTTGTACAGGGGCTGATTTTGGCAGTATAAAAAATTACCAAAATGGGGCAATTTTGTGAAAAACTACACATTTTATTTCAATTATTTCTCAAGTAATTGATGAGTTATAAGATTGGTGTTTGTTTTTAATGGTTAAAGAAATATCAAAATTCCATAAAATGTTTTATTTTTCTGTACATCATCAAAAACAGAGAACAGGTGGTTGCAACAACACTTTTTTGTTGAAGTATTTCTAGAAATACTGAAGTATCCACTTTTCATAATTTTTCCTAGAAGAAACTACAACTCCCTTGGTAGTCTGGTGCTCGGCCCAAAGAACCTTGCATGTGACCTTGCGCAAGAGTCCACACAAAATATTTTGATGGTTTCTAGGCAAGATTGACCTACTGAATCTAAATCTGGATGATGCCACTTTGAAAAAAAAAAAAAAAAAAAACCAGTCATGGTTACCCGAATGTCAAGTTTAAGGTAGGATTATCGGCTACGGCTTCGTGCCCAGATCTTGTTGAAATTCTCATGAAATGTTGGTATTGGTGAAAGAAACATGTGTGCCAAATTTTATTTTTTTCCAAAAAGGCGTTTTAGAGATATGTCACGTAATGCATTTTCAAATTCCCATAGACTTTGTACAGGGGCTGATTTTGGCAGTATAAAAAATTACCAAAATGGGGCAATTTTGTGAAAAACTACACATTTTATTTCAATTATTTCTCAAGTAATTGATGAGTTATAAGATTGGTGTTTGTTTTTAATGGTTAAAGAAATATCAAAATTCCATAAAATGTTTTATTTTTCTGTACATCATCAAAAACAGAGAACAGGTGGTTGCAACAACACTTTTTTGTTGAAGTATTTCTAGAAATACCCTTCAAAGTTCAGAACTCTCTACTCCACTACCTACATTTCCCTTTGGGAGTGCGTGTGAAGGGCCATTGCACTAAAAAAAGACGTAAAATGAAATTAGGGGGAAATTAGATCAGTTATACTGCAGATATATTTCAATGTGTACTATTTTTCACGGGCTAGTTAAAGGGTTTTTGATGCAATAAATAATAACAAAAATTGGTTGATAAAACTTTGGTGAAAATAATGTGAAAGCTGTCTGAAAAGTTAGAGATTTTGTGCAGTCAATTGGTAATTGCAGTCATTTCGGGTACCCGATGCCTGCCCCAAAAATTACATCGAGCACCCGAGTACATAAATACCCGAAAATAACAGCCCTAAACGTAAGTCACATTAAGATTTTGCTGCAAAACTTAGTATATAGTTAAGTATGCTTTTTAAAATTTTGTATGGTGAAAAGTACATTAAACCCTAACCTGTAACACATCAGTGATCATGAAATAAATTTGGCTGATGTGTGCTGGCTGGGAGACTGTTGAAATTAAAAAAAGCCATTGCGGTAACCAAGAGAAGATATCAGTAGCTTCCCACAATGCATTGCTTCCAGTAGAGATTTTTGTACAGGCAGTCATGTGAATCGTTAGAGCAGAAACTTAAAATGCAAGTTTGTGATCAGTATACTGTTAATTTAGCCATGTTTCATCTCTAACAATTCACATCAGTACCTGTACAAAACCCTCCATTAGAAGCAATGCATTGTGGGAAGCTACTGATATCTTCTCTTGCGGTAACCCCTCAGAACACCCATAGCAGATGCATATACCGGCAGTGGTTTGCAGGAATGGTATGCCAGACACCCCCATGTCAGTCGTGGAAAGCGGGCAGTAAGGGGAAAGGCATACCTCTGGGATTGTTGGTTAACAGAGAAATAAATCACTCCTTCGGGGTAAAAGAGGCAGATCTTTGAAAGTCTCATTTATTGTGAAAAAAACCCAGAATAAAAAAAAAAAACAGTTTTGACAATGGATTTGAAATATTTATTCTTCTAACTACATCTTTAAGTTTTACAAAATTTCATTGTGGGCAGATATGATTTTTCTTAAAATTCTAGTTTTATTCAGTTCTCTATGGAGAATGTGTATATAGAGGGTGCTATAACTTACAAATCATGACCTTTGTAGGCCCATATGGCAAGATTCCCGCAGTGGATTTTTCTTATTTTTACAGGGGTAATAGCTCTTGCATATCCCTACTTATATCAGTAGCCCATACAGCATCACTGATCTCACACAACTCAAATACACCATTCCTTTTATCTTCAAAGGAAATCTTTTCCCATGTAACACCTCTCCACATTCCCTAAACTTCACCCACCCCTACCTCACTCCAGCTGTCACAGCCACCTCGCATCCCCCCACTAACCCTTCCCCAGGTATGTGAACACTGATTCCACATCATCACCCCGGCTCATCACACAGCTTTCCACCTCTTCCACCATCCCTCGAGCTCTCACATTGGCACAAGAAATTAAAACAATAGATAGATTACAGTGTAGCTTTACTTCTTTACCCGCCTCTCAAAAGTTCTCTGACTTCTTGTTGTTACTCAAGGTGAACGTAACGAGAGAATCTGCAAAGATCTGAAAGTAGCCGTCAAGAAGAAGGACCGAGACATGTTAACCAAGGCTGTGTCAGCATTTAAGGAGGCCAAGTTAGATGACACAGATGGCGATTTAGCTAAAGCAGAACATCTGCTCAGAAGATTCAAGGCAAAAGAAGGTAAATCCAGCTTTGAGTTATGATGAGGCTATAGTTTGTGCCACCTCAAGTTGACGGTGACACAAACTATAGCCTCATGATAATTCAAGGCAAAAGAAGGTAATTCCAGCTTTGGAGTTATCATGAGGCTATAGTTTGTGCCACCTCAAGTTGACGGTGACACAAACTATAGCGTTATGATAATTTAAGGCAAAAGAAGGTAAATCCACCTATGAGTTATCATAAGGCTATAGTTTGTGTCACCTCAAGTTGACGGTGACAAAAACTATAGCCTCATGATAATTCAAGGCAAAAGAAGGTAACGGTGATGCCATACTACGTCTTTGCAGTCCCACTAGCTTTTTGTTTGTGTCGCCTCAGTTCGCACATGTGTATCATGCTATGATTCTGAGCATTGCGTAGGCGATTCATTATTGCATAACATAAAAGGCTCAATGACGTCACCTTCAACTTAAGAAGACAAACTACTGTAAAACATATTAATTTCACGAGGTACTTAATTTCGCGAATTCCGTGAGTAACAAGAATTCGTGAAATTAAATCCTCGCGAAAATATTGCCCAAGTACATCAGCATCATCACAAAATTTCAAATTCGCGAAATTTAATACTTGCGAAAATGTCACCAATCGCAAAAGAGTGTACCCGCGAAATTAAAATGTTTTACAGCATAGTATGCTTATTGGTTTACATCAAATGCAAGTTGGTGCTGTAACTTGTGTGTTGTATATCCTTATGATATGCCAGATTTTACTCTGTGTGTTTGTGTAGTTGAATAAAGAGACCATGCATGGAAGAAAAAGGCTAAACCTCCTTTGAAGTTTGACTTAATGATAAGGCTGAAAGCAACCCTGAAATAATGACATAATGAAA
>JAMKCH010023175.1:0-39294 GCA_023653785.1 Ophioderma brevispina
CGGCTCGTTGGACTCTTTTTAAACTTGGTGTTTTTTTACGTGAACGTTTTTTTGGTAGATTTCTCTTTACGTTTCATTCAACATTGCCGAAATCACGGGTGAGTTATTTAGAATGCTATCAATGGAATACACCGTACTCGTCGTATCCGATTACCTCAATAACCATGATAACTCGCGCAAATAAGATCGATTAGATAGCTGCTGTTTGATACAAGAACATGAGTGCACATGAGTGGAACATATACATGTATAACAATAACTACTGTCACAGAGCAGCTCATTGACTTTAATAAACAAGAGATAATGGTACATCATCATTTGTCCGATCACCCCCGCGCATCCCATACATAAAAGATCGTTTTTCGAAGAATATTACTATAGACTTATCTCAGCGATAATGATATACATGTCAGATGCAGCCAGTCCGCATACCGTCAATTTCCAGTGCGGAGACTGCATTTAACAGG
The DNA here is from genome assembly GCA_023653785.1 of Ophioderma brevispina. Lineage (NCBI taxonomy): Eukaryota > Metazoa > Echinodermata > Ophiuroidea > Amphilepidida > Ophiodermatidae > Ophioderma > Ophioderma brevispina. The sequence continues at coordinate 468 of JAMKCH010023175.1, forward strand.
CGCAGAATGGTCTGATTGGTCTGACAAAAAAAGAGGCTGTACTAGAGTTATTGGACTTCAGTGGCACTTGACACTATTGACAATAAACAGCTCTTAACCCGTCTGAAGGCTATGGAATAAGCATAAGGGTTCGTTTCCAACATAGATGAGCGAAACTCCATTATAGATCGGTCAAATTTGCTCACAGATCCTGTGACAGTTAGGAGTATGGAATTCCACAGGGTCTGTTACGGGATGTATGACGTTCTTCTGTTCACGCCCCACTACTGAGGGTATTATTACGCCCATGGTGGTCAATCTGTCGTTTACGCGATAACAGCTCCATCTGTCTTTCCACCATTGCAATTGAGATTGAATCATGCATTGCAGTATCAGACCTGGTGTAAATCCAACAAGCTGATTTTAAGAAGACAGAGAATGTGGTGCTTTCGACCTCTCTTCTTTACAGATCGACTAGTAACATCTCTCATCCAATATGGCAATTCAGTTTTTGATCCGCAAGCTGAAGCACAGGAACCTTGGTGTCATCGTAGAGTCATCACGAAGAAAGAACAATCCTGTATCAACTTATGCCAAAGCTGCCTGGCACTCGAAAGGAAAATTGGGTAATTTTGGACAGTACATTGTTTGATCCATGCCATTGTTACACCAAGGCTGTATTCCTACAACTCCTGCCCTATGATCTGCCAGAAAGAGAAGGACCACAGTTCAATGATGTTCAGAATGCAGCTCTTCGTATTGTACTTAAATCCGCTTTTTGATCCGCAAGCTGAAGCACAGTACCTTGGTGTCATCTTAGATTATCGCTAAGAAAGAACAATCATGTTAACAACTTATGCAAAGCCGCCGGCATTCGATAAGGAAAATTGGGTAATTTTGACAGTACCTTGTTTGATCCATGTCATTGGTACATCAAGGTGGATCCTACAACTTCCTTGCCCTATGGTCTCCCAGAAAGAGAAAAGAGAGTGACCACAGTTTCAGTTGGAGTTCAAATGCAGCTTTCGTATTGTCCTAAAAATCCGTTGTCAAGAACCTAACAATCTACCAACTGCATGGCTTCCCATTAACAGAGCTCATTAATACTGTGATATTGTGAACTTTTTATTGTCTCTTATTCTTATCTCCTCCACCCGACTGTCAGGCATAGTGTTTCACCACGATATTAGGTAAATGTTGAAGGCATCTGAATCCAGGAAAGATCCAGCTTTCACCAATGGCACTGTGGGATACATATATACACACAGATCATCACAGCTGTTAGTCAGATGCATCCCCAAATTGTTCTTAGATGGGAGAGGATAACTCTTCTATTTGTCATAGATATGTTTGAATGTATACTTAAATAAATTGTTCTCTCTTAAAGGTTCAGGGTTGATGCTAATAGCCTCATTCCCGGAACCCCAGATTTTACGGAAGTGTCCAAATGTTGGGTATCAGAAGAAAGCTACTATTTTTCTCATTAAATGTTAGGGTGTAATAAAGGATGTTTGGTTTAGATGTATGAGCGAAAAGATGCCCTCCATTTGGTGGTTCGTCGACCAATATACTCTATGGGATTCCAAAATAAGGGCTTTGCTCTCACATTCAAAACGGGTTGAAATATCGGTGAGATCGGGGGTTTCGGAGTGAAAGGCACATTCTAATCAAGATTCAAAATTTAAAACTTAAATCGGGCATCCCCCGTTGAGTTATTCTAATATTGGACCAATATTTGTAGATCATAGTTGTTTTCCCATAGAAGTTTATCTATGGATTTGCCATTTGATAAATTTATAACGATATTATTGCTCATTTGTAACTATGTGGACGTGCCTCTTATGAGATCAAGATGGTTATATATTATAATGAATAAGATCGGAACCCCAACAAGGGACTCAGTGCATAAGATTTATGTAAAACACTGCCTGCCATTGCTGTCATGATGGCAGCCCCCTTTCAAGGGTATACCCGTACTTGACAATAATATGTATGCTCGTTATCAGTAGACCATGCCATAACAATTATACTCTTTGGGGAAAAGCCCCCCCCCCCCCTTTTGGAATGTTCATAATTCTTTCGTTATGAAACAAAACTAAACAAAAGCCCATTCTAAGCTATTCTACAAAAAATATGTCTTGAGTTTATTCAGTCTACAAGGCAAAAGAGAAATCAAGCAAAGTTTGACATTTTTAAATGTCTGCCACTGATAATTGATTTCCTATTACCAGGTGTGTTATTTGGCATTGCTGTGTAACATAAATGCCTGCCATTAGTAACATCAAACAATTTGTATTGATGGCCATTTACAGGGATTTATTTTGGCATGCTGTGTGGAAAAAAATTATGCTGTGTATTTAAAAAATATGCATATTCGTCGAGTGTGTGTTGAAATTGGTAAAATAAGGGATTTGGCAGCCATTTTGGAAAAAAAAAAAGAACGCCATTTGGAAAATGGCCACCATTTTGGCAAATGGACACCATTTTGGAATATATGGACACCATTTCTGTTACAGAAGAAACTACTTGTAATAGTTACCAATAAATAAAATTTCTATTTTAGCACTCGTGGTATAAATAATGTTGGCTAGCCCCCCAAAAAAACAAACAAAACAAAACACATTTCAGTCCATGAAAAGAGCTTAAAATACCATTTGAAAAAATGGCTGCCATTTTTTGTCTACAGAAAAATCTGCGATACCCCTAGATCCAAAACTCCTTCTTAGAACAGCCCAAACTGTGTGCCCAAATTTCATGCTTTTATCACCAGGTGCACAATCATGCACTTATCTACTGTACTATAAATCCCTTTTTCATTGGAATTTTAAGGTTCAAACGCATTTCTGTTGAACTTTATATTTGCACAACAGTTTTTAAAAAAATGTTGACAAACCATTTATATATTTTTGGTGCGTTATATATAGTATCTACCAAAAAGACGTTGGCAACGTAAAAAGCCACCAAGTTTAAAAAATAGTACGAGCCATATAAAGTTAATAAAAGAAAAGAGAGCACCAAGTATACTCAAGTGCGTCTGCCCCATTGGCAAATTTGGTCCCATTTCTTCTATTCCGAATTCTTTTTCTTACAACATTCATGGTAATTCATTAAAGCAACCATCATCAGACAAAATTGTTGATTTAAATAATTCCAAACTGCACTTGTTCTTGCTTAAGGTTATATTGGCAATGAGTTTGGAATTAGTATTCTATATTTCTTGTGTAAAGGCCGTCTTGTTCAGACTTGAATACTTTTCAAGTTGATATTGCTTAGTTTTTGTATTTGTTTTTGTCTTTGTTTTTCTTTCTTTTTTTTTTTTTTTGGTTTTCTTGCTTGATTTCTTATTGTGTTCCGACAGTCGACTGTTCTGGAAGGTATGTTGGTTATGAGTTCTGTGGAAGAGTTCATGTATGTTTCTGGATAGGTGTTTTTTTGTACCAGTCTTTCTGTGAGATACTCTGGTAGGAAGAACAGTACTAAACACCACAGGAAGGTTCCCGCTGCTCTGGTTACCGCAATTACCTCACATGAAGAGGAACTCTTTTGAACTCAATATTATTACATCTGCAGCACCGCTAGCATTTAAAACATATATTTAGGCTGTATGGAGGTTGACGGTGGGAAAACGGGCATGCATTTTCTTTTGCATTGCAGAAGAAATGGGACCAAGTTTGCCATTGGGGCAGACGCACTTGAGTATACTTGGTGCTCTCTTTACATTTATTAACTTTATATGGCTCGTACTCTTTTTTAAAACTTGGTGGCTTTTTACGTTGCCAACGTCTTTTTGATAGATCTCCTTTATTTTTGTGAACATCGAATACCTGTGCAAATTGCAGTTGGTCAATTTGCAAGAAAATCTTGTTTCCATGAACAGTTATAAATACACTTTAGTTGAATGTGTGTGATTATTCCATATAGGTGATGTGTTGTTTAAGTAAAGCAAAGTGTTTTTGGAAGTATTGAACAATGTTTCTAATTACAGTTTTTGAAGTCCAGTTTTTTTCTCGGTATATTCAGGTAATTGAATTGGTTGTCTATACTGCTCTTAACATAGATAATAAAATATGAAGAGCTTAAAGTCCATGGTCATGCGCTATCAAAATTGAGATTTTATGTAAATTTATTATAATTGGAACATAAAACTTTTAGTGCTTTTTTACGTTTTTATCTTCTTCTTCAGCTACTGAGATATTCAGATTTTAAGTTTCTGCAATTTGTGGGCCTTTTTCACACAAAAAAAATAGAATAAAAAAGAGCATAAAATTGTGGAAATGTATTTTTGTACCTTTTTGGTGATATTACACTGCCATTTTACATTTAAAAAAAATGAGTTACTGTTGTCATTTAGTTTAGTAAGTCGTATTTTACTACACACACTGGCCAAAAGTATTGCAACATGTAGAAAACGAAATTCATAATCACCAACTGATTTCAAATTATACCGTGAATTTTTGACATCAAAATACGTATTAAATGCCAAAGTTGTGTTTTTCACACAGACGCTATTCTCCAGAACCCATTGTCATGTTCCCTAAATATGGCAGATTAAAGGAACAGCGAATGATAACTTGACGATTGCACTCCAGAAGGAATACAGACAGAGAAACCAAAAATATGGCTTCAAAGCAGCCGCTTAATGAATTGTACGAGTTCATTAGGGGATTACCCTAATGTTTATGAGATAAAATTATAGTGGTTGTGTGGACCGTAAATGACATAAAATCAATGGGAGACAGCGGTCTTCGAAAAAATCGAGAAATTTTGAGACACCTGAAATGCAATTCGAATGATAAATCACGTGGTTTACGTAAATCATGTCTAATTACACGTTTCACATTGCATGACAAACAGCACATGTCACGTGTGATTTACAAGTTGTTTTCAAGTTATTCCTGATCACCTTTCTCTGCCATTAAATTTCCCTGAGTCCAAGGTTGAATGAACACTTGCTTCATCTTTTAATGGCATTATCTCATTTCGGGCCATCAACCACCCAGTCTATCACCAACACTGCAAATCAGTGTTTAGAAACGGGTGCAAATTTATGCTTAGGTGCTTGGTTTAAAATCTCTAAACACCCAATGTGAAATGCCTCGAAATGTTAGAATTTAACATGTTAGATATAATGTGATTAGCTATTACAAATATTTATCAAGGTTTGGGTTTAGAAACCGTGGTGCAAAAATGTTTAGAAAGTGCATATTTTCTATCAATGTTTTGCAATGACCGTTACACTCGGGAAACCCCCTGTTAATTTCTACGATGAACTTATAAATTTAATAAAGATGCACTCAAGCCGCCACTAAAAAACCTTTTTTGGTGAAAAAAACACCTTGGAAACCGACCCTAAAAGAACACTGAAAAGCCCCAACCCTGCTGAAATACGAAAAATACTAATTTGGCAGCAAAAACATCCTGTATTTATGCATGTTTTTCCCTGCAAAGTGGATCTCTGCAAAAATATGGACATATGAATTTAACAGTACCATAATGGCCTTTTGGCAGGAATTCGACATTCATTTATATGAAATACCTGAAAATCTTATTGCAACCACAACATTTACGCACCCGGTCTAGGCAAGAAGACAGCTTTTTTGGTAAGAGAAACATACTTATAATATACTTATTCCAATTGTCCGCGAATAAACGTCTACAAACATGACTAACTACATTGCACCTCAAAAACCGTGTTTAGAAAACGGTGGTGCACATTAGGTTTTAGAGATTTGACATGTTTGATTACCTACACACTTGGCATCAAATGTAATAACCACCTAATTCAAATTCCTAAACATGTTTAGATTTTAACATTGTTTACATATAATGTGTTTTAGATATTAAACAGAGCGAATATCAAAAGCAGATTTAAAAAATTAATAAAATAAGAAAACATTTTTAAAAATTTTAAATGTCTAATTTCTAAGCCCACTGTTTTTGCAGTGCAAGGAATGTGTGAATAATATGAACGGTTGCCCACTGATTACGAGGTTATTACGATGGTATTAAATGAAAATCTTCAATAAAAAAAGCAGTACTTCAGTACTTGAATTTCGACTTAATATCATGAAATTTGTCCTCTCTGCTAAAAAGACTGATAGCACTAACTGAGCTAGACTTACTGTATTCGGAGGTCGAATTATAATGCCTTGAAAATACCGCGAAAAGTTAAAAAGACAATTAGATTATTGTATTTAATGAATCTACTGGTTTCAAATAGGTGGAAATCACCGGATCATTTTAATAAGTATTGTCTCATTTTCCGTCCAAGCGCACTTTTAGTCTGTGTTTTACGAAATACTCTTTCAAAGACATTTTATTATTAGAACATTCATTCAATGTAATGGAACTGACAACTTTGATTTTTCCTGATATATACTGATACTAACATTATTATGGCCAATTGGGCTGTTTCAACAAATCCTTGTACAATTTTAATATTTAATTAACGTCCATTCCGTTCTCTGTTTTCGGTGACTGTTTAGCATATCTACCCACAATTAAAGTTTCTGTTATTTTGATGTTATTTATGCTAATAAGATGATGGACTAAATAAATAAACTCAATACGAGCATAATATAACAGTTGATAAGACCGAATAAAAATACGAATAAATGTATTCCTCATTTTCAGCACCTGGTGCTCCATCAATTGCAGCAGAAGAATTTGGATTCATTAAAAAAATTGGTGAGATATCACATCCAGGGATGTGGGAGAGTATTGTTTGGCAACGTTGATTGTTGTAATATATTGCTAGTTGGAGAATGTTTGTACCTTTAAAGTGGGGTCTTCATTAAGATAGGTCAATATGGTGATTACTCATTATTGTCATAGTAGATATGGCAACGTTTTGGGATGTGGCTGCAATAAAAAAAAAAAAAAAACTTTATGTTGAGGTATTGGGGATGGTTTGAAAACCCGACCAAAAAAAAATTGAAGACCTTTTTGTAGATGTTTAAATGTGGGTGAGTTAATTCAGAGATTTGCAAGAGTTGTGTTTGGTAAACATTCTGATTACGAAGAAATAAAAAGGAGGTTTGTACTTGTCAAGTATAGGGGGGGTAGTTTAGAGGGGGTAAATAAAGAATATGGTGAGTGTCACCATCACAAGTACGAAATTATTGATTGTAACATAACTAGTTTATATTGAAAAGTAATGTTTGGGAAGACAAACAAAAAAATTATGATACTCTGTGTTAACCACCATATTTAACCCTCGAATAACCTGCCCTATTCAAAATGTAAACTTAACACCAGTCATAACACACCAATACACTTTTCTTAACGTAACTCTTCTAATACTCCGAAGGTAACACCTCACCATATTTTAACTCTCAAATGACTTCCCCACTTCAATTACAAAAATTTCCAGTAATCACTATAACACGCTACATCACAGCTTTGCTAACTATAATTCTTCCAAATGCGTTTTGCTTTTGAAGTGACACTCACACGCATTTTAACTCTCCAAATGATCTCCCTACTTTTAAGTAGCAGACTTCCCAATAAAACGAGAATCAAACTAAAAATATCAAAATTGAATGTGCAGTTTTTTCAAAATTTTGACTTTATTTGTTAGACTAGATCTAAGCTAATCTCGGTTTGATTCATCCAATTTGAGGGACCGTAAGCGTAGATATTGTCAGTGAACACAAATGATAAAATAACCACTTGGGCCAGTTTTTTCCATCACCTGAAGTTCAAGAAGCTAAAGGTATAAGGGCGTGAGCATCATTGTGGGATTAAAAACCCTTTTGCAAACAAAAAGAGTATGTACAGATCAGAGGGAATTGTATTGTCATGTCCTTGAACTAACGCAATATATTATTTTTCAGTGAAGCACCAGAAATTATAATGTTGAGTGATATGAGGGACTCACTCTCAGGGGGACAGTAATCATGAAATGCATGGAAATTTGGGAATTTGACTGCTGAAACTAATGTAGCAGTGTACAATTCCTGTGAAGGACAAATGTGTGGACAATGCTCTAATGTGGAGGACACAATTGACCCTTCCCCCCTATTCTCCCCTAGCCTCCAAGAGTGCAAGGGGATGAATACGATGAAAAAGCAGTGTTCAAACAAAAGAGTAATAAATATAAGGAGGTTGTGTTCAAAGGTCTCAGGTTACTTTCAAAAAGGGGTGTTTTTAATGTTCTACCTTCTGCTGAAACCTGAGTCAAGCAGACCGATAGACGTGTTGGTTGAAATTGGATTTCCATTGCTAATTATTTATTAGCAATTGCGAACATTATAAAGTTATAAATTATGTTTATAATTATTTATTTTTATTAATAGTTAACCTTATTTTTTATTTAAATTATCAATAAATATCCTCTTGGGGGGACGCGGTGAATTTCACAAATGTCAACTTTGTGATATCAGGATAGCTGAACCTGCCCAACATTTTTTTTCAACTGTCTCAGATAATTAGCCATAACTCCTGACCAGAACTTCCAATTACATTACAACACCAACTAAAAATCTCATGAAAGCTGGAACACTTATAAACTAAAAGAATCAGTAAAACTTCAGTTGGATGAACTTAAATTTTTGGCCAAAACAATTAATCTTTGATTGTATGGTTTTTTTTGGACAGTTCTGTACAAACTTTCACAACATGACTTTCCGTCGATTGATTTTTATTTCAGTCGGTTAATATTTTCTATATTATGTACTCATTACATACAGCATAGTTCAGAATATTACATGGGCCAAAATAAATTGTCAGGGAACATAGGTTAATAATTCTAAAAAAACAGTCCTTTCATTTGTATGTATAGTCTGGTAGCTAGCGGTAGCTATAATGTCTAATGGCCGCGCCATGGCTAAGGGACAAATTTTTTATTCGTATTAATAAAGTCGATCCAACTGACTGCTGATTAATATGACCGAAGTTAGGGGGCCACTGCCGGGCTCGGAACGGACCAAACAACAGACAAACAAAAGTAAAATCAATAATGTTTTTTTCTATAGTTAGACCGCTGCGCAAGGGAGGAAGCTTGCAGCTTAACAGCGAATTTTTGTATATGCTAGTTTGTGAGGATTCAGTAATGATGTTGAACAAAAGAATCTCGTAAAAATCATTTCTTTGTATAAAGTCAAGTATTTTCAATGTTAGCAGTAAAAGGCACCTAATGAGGATAAAATAGAAATCATGTACTAAGATGTTGCCAATATCACTTCTAAAAAGGGCTTTGTATGTAGGCTGTGAGGACCGTTTTTAAGTTTCCATTTGCCCACTGATATTCGTTATATGACCTTTGAAGGTGAATGAAAGCATTCTAATAGATGTTTCCCGTTCCCTAAATCATATCTTGCTTATGAAATGTGTCAATATACTTTATGGTTGGAAAAATACATGCTATGCTTGTGTATACGAGTAGTTAAGTGATTGTTAAAGATTATCCACCTAGTGATTTGTCTCGTCAAACACGCGTCAACAAAGGGAAGTTTGTTTTTGTTATATACTAGGTGTGTGTCGATTATAGGGATGTTTAATGATTTTTTGCTGTTTTTTCTTGTTTTTCGTGTTTTTATTAATTTGAGTTGATCACACTACAGTGTGTATTTAATTTCATTTTGTGATTAAAAGTACCGAACATATCATTTTCCTATTTTTACTTGAAAGAAGATTTTCACAGAAAACGTATTTTGTTTTATTGTGCAAGAGGAAAATGGAAAATTCCCTAGTCATAATGATTCCATGTGTTTACAAGAGGATTGAGAAGTTACTGTAGTAGCCTGGAGTTTTTTCAGTTTCTGCGGTGGGTGCAAAACAGATTGCAAATAGTTAGTCCCATGAATGTAAGGTGATGCAATCATATGATGTCATTTGTTGTGATCCCATTGGACAATGTTTACGCATGATGAAGCTGTAATAGTTATATTTGTAATATTATTAATATTTTGCTTTTTTTAATTTTGTTATTTTTATCTTTTTAAAATAGTACAAACTAGAACTAAGATGGTCACCTCAAATATCAATTCCAAAGTTTGAGATGAAGGATCTTTCGTTTCATTGCAGTAAACATATGTATAGTATAACGTGCCATAGGATACTGTGATATAACAAATATTCCGGATCCCTGGATTTTATATGGTTGTGATTTTCTCTTATGAAGGACTTCGATTTGTCTTAGTATTTCACACAGTGATTGATACGGCACCACGCAGTGTTGTAAATGTAAAAAAAACACAATTGTTTGAAAATTGAGGGCAGTCCCATCCTCATCAGGAAACTCTGAGTCAGACTTTAATAAAAACCTGGATATAAGGGGGAACCTAACTACATAAAAACATGGTAGATAATGAAGATATCTTGGCAGTAGTTTAAACAAAAGTGTCAGTGGTAAAGTTAAGAATGTTTATGCGTGAGAAGCTGTAATAGTATAATACTTCTATTAGGGGGAACCTACTAATAAAAACACGGTTAGGTTATATAGCCTCCATTTCTGATTAAAGATATTAATGATTTTCTCATTTTATTGACGAAAAGATTTCTCAGGGGAAAAGCACTTTGTTAGAAAGGGGAATCTAGGGGAAAGGGGAGAATCTAGCTGTGAGAGAGGTTAAATACCTGTGACTGGAAAAACTCAGGGGCCAGCAGTAGTAGTAGTAACCAGGAAGCTTTACAGTTATTTATAGCTAGTTTAATCTACAATAATAGGTGAAGATTTTGTGCTTTACATTATTGCAGGATTTATATTAATATTAGATGCGCCGAGCTTGATAGCTAAAGGTCTGCTGTCGTCTTTTTTTTAAGCCAGACGAGCTTCAGTTTGGGAATCAAAAAGGGATTACCAGTTTCAGTTGTGGTTTCCTATATGATGACCATAATTAGCGCAGAATGATGGTGGTGGAATACCTGGATTGTATTGCAGAAATTAGAAAACGGAAAATTAGTGTCGTCAGGGGAAAGGAAATATAAACATTGTGTCTTGAACTGCTGGACAAAATTACCTACAAGACTCAGAAGATTCGCATGGAAATACCATGGATATGTATGTGATTATGCGCCTGTAATTGGAGTCTCGCTGTGAGGACCTCTCCATCCGTGCACTGCAGCGCTTTCAACCACCGGACCACTAGAGAACTCGTAAGTATAAAATTGTAGTAATTTACCTTATGTAATAGTTTTGGACATCCCAAATTCTTGGACATACCAATTACAAATATTAAAATCCCTGGTTATATATAAAATTCGATTACTGTGCACCCAGGCCTATTTATTTCCCAGGCAAACAAATTCTAGGCATTCCGAAAAAGTTCACCACTTTCAGCCTGGTTGTTACGGCAATAAGGGGTGAAACACATGACATTCATCCTTTTCAATGGGTAAATTCATGACCAAGTTCACAGCTGACGAAGTCCCATTGGTAATGACAGAGGCGGACGGGCGGAAAAAGAGCGGACCAGTGAGTCATCCCCGGACCAGGCCCCCGTACTAACGCTCTGTAGCGATGAGAATATCGGGGCATGATAGCAGAGGGTGTAAAGGGGTGAAGTACAACCTTGGTTACCCAGTTCATGCTGGTTTCACCAAAATTCTGGTAGAAATTTCATCCGTGGCCAGGATTACATGGTCACTACGTCATCATGCCGATAGGAGATTGTACGTTAGAATCCTGTTTTATGACATGCTGCCCTATGGTGATCAATTCTCTACTCTCTTAATTTTACAGATCACTTGGAACTTTTTTGCCGATGTTGTCGGCAACAAGAACCATGCAAAATGTGCTCGATTCCGTGCTGCTGAAGTGTATTTACATCACATTGTGATAGATTTGTCCTCTTATGAAAACGATAAAACTGCTACTATTAATGTGGGTATTGTGTTGCTATCTGTAATGAGATTACAGTCGCAGGCCTGAAACAGAATATTACAGATTTAAATCATTTTATTTGTTAGTCCTAGTGAAGGGAAGAAGATGTTTTTACGGTGTTTTCGTAAGGTTACCCACTTCATTCTGACACAATTACATGAGTTCGAAAATTCATCTGAAATGCATAAAGATAAAGCACACATGTTTATGGAATTTTATTCACCACTTCTATCCGCGGACAATGTAAAACAATTATGGTACAGCCTAACCATTGATCAAATTAGTTAATAATAATAAATTAATCAAAAACAACAAAACCGGCTCTAAGTCAAAGCCCAGAATTCTAATTCCCACCACGGCAAATCAATATTAGAGCATCCGCACTCAACTAGACAGCGGGCGACTACTTGATCAAGAGCTTCAAAGACAAGAATGGGACTACAGAGAGAAAAAAAAACAAGTGAGCCAAATTTGTGGGAGCCATAATGGGAATAATTTTAGCCTTCCAACACCCTTCTTTAACTGTCCTTTTCCCCAACTGGTTTATTTAGCGAACTAACCTTTTGCCAGCATCTTCGGAAACACGTATAGATCACCTCTCATCTTCTTGGGGTTCGACAATCTTGCACAAAACAATCTCCACCATCATTAGATCTATAGTCCATTAGCTTAAATATACTCAGTGCTCTGCATAAGTAGTATTTATTATTTCTGAACAAAAACTTTTATAATACAGAAACACCCGTTCATTCGGTGCGTAAAAACACAATAACAATGAAACTAACAAATATAAATAAAACAATCGCAAAAAATAATGAAATGCCATCTAAGGAAACTATAGACTACCAAGTTGTCCAAAGTATCTTTTACAATCAGGACAAAACATTATTTTGTGGTCGCAGCCCTCCCTCTATAACTGAAAAAGTTGAGGTTCATGTCCAGATTATTTCTGACACATGGGGAGCTGTTTCCATCAAAGTCATTTGAATCTGGGGTTGTTCGATAATCAACTGAACATGTTGATATATCACACAATGAGATTAAACACATCAGCAGAATTCGTTCGTATTTAATGTAGAACATGTAACAACTTGTTAGCAGCAAATTCTTTTCACGATGGAATACTTGCAATATTTTGCCCTAAATGGTGTTTCTAAAAAGATCTGAAAAACGGGGGGGTTTTTGCAGATGTGAAGAATAAGTGTGCCAAATGGTTTAGGAGGTCCAAAACGTGGCATGTTACAACTTTGATACTCAGTGAACAGGTACCATACCAGTTGAAGAAAGAATTAATTCAAAACTTAGTAGTACTATAAATCGGTGGAAAGGCTCTCATCCCAATACATACAAGACGGCCTCTGTGGAAAACCAAAGTCAACAGAGTTTATTACTATAGAACCTCACTCTGATGCAGCACCACTCTTGTTGTGCCCATTCCAAAACAGAAATGCTGGGGATAGAGCTTTTGGTTGTGGCTCCACACCTGTGGAACAGACTACCCATGTCAAAATCAGGACGCCACCAGTCAGTGTCAAGGTTTTTCAATGCCATGGACAAGAAGTTCTTACCCATAATGTTGGTTCCTTGTTATAGCTCCATTTTTGGGGGGGGTGGGTTATTTTTTATATCTTTTGCGTTTGATACCTCAGGAAAAGGCGCGTTATAAATGTCTAATTTATTATTACAGACATATGCGAAAAAACATTCTACAAAAGGGCGATCGAAGCGAATTACGCGCATCACGCTTTAATTATTGTCAGTAAATGGATAGAGACATCACAGAAATTCGACTTGATGCAAATTTATAAGCTGACTTCAGAGCAACGTGCTCGCAGGTCATGTCAAGATTAAGCTTCCTATCTGACACAAGCAGCAGTGCTACATGCAGTCGCGATGTACTAGCATGTCTGGTTTATAAAAACATTGCTGTGTAACGTAACAACTCGCTGAGACGCTGGGGATCTATTTATGGGGTTGGTTGAAAAAAGCTAAATTTGAGAAAGGAGGACCGTTATTGATGATAAGTGACTTGCCCCCTGATGCACTTTTTTAATTCGTGAACCTTTTTTTTTATTCAAAGGTATACATTTGGTAAGATAGAATGAAGTTCCATATTTAATTGTCAATTGGCTCAGATTGTCCTACACAGTACCATGCGTTTATTTTTTTACAGTGTAGCGAATTAGCATTTAAAAAAACAAGCAAGTCGAAAATGTTTGAATTCTAGCAATTGGGCCATCTAAAAAGCACGTGTGTCCAGAATTTCGAACCCAATGGTTTTACAGTGAATTCTTCGGACTAGTTCCATCATGGGCAGAAAAAGATAACTGTGCTATATACTCTAGATATCACACCGGACTTTCCTTCAATATCCTAGTAAATGCCTTCTTGGGAAACAAAGAAAAAGATAATATAGTCCTATTAGAAACGTAACAAATTTCGAGGGGGGAAGGAGGTCAAAATGTCGCATTACTTAAAAACAAAGGGACATCCGGTGGGTTAAACACCAGATGAAAATGATAAAGATTGCTTGTCTCAGTTCTTTTAAGACACGATGTTTTCTTTATAAGAATTTCCGACCGCGCGCCTTATGGTTGGCCAAGTTCACTTCTGTGTTACAGTTGCACCTTAGTAGCAGATTACTTCACATTTTCATGATCCGGTACATTAAGTTTAGTGCCTCTACACGTTACGACCTAACACTGAACATGATACATTTCCGGGATTGCTGAAAATCAACCCTTCCGACAAGTTATGTCACCTTTTTGCCGCATGTAAAGTTGTTCAAAAAGTAGGAGGAAAAATCGAATAGACATGAAATTACACGGGAAACAAGAATTTTCAAGAAGTTGTAAAATAAGAAACCGTGCGAGTTTGAAAAAAAACAAGAATGAGTTACTTAAAAAAAGGGTTCACGACGAAGACAAATTACGGTGCAAATACACGTGCCCTTTTAAATGAAAAATTAAATTCTTAAGTTGTCTCCAGAGTCTTATTCTTATTGTAGGGTAAGCGCAATAAGACGATTAAGGGATACAGTTAACCGGCTGCCGAAGGATGCCAAATAGTTATTGCTCTCGTGCTTACACGTGGAGCATGTTTCCAAAAGAAATTATAATAGCTTGCTGTGACAAAAGTTGGTATAAAGACACGTACTTGAAGCCCCGTACATGGTTCTCAACTTTGGCCTCATTACTAAGCCTTGTTCAATTGCCTCTTCACGCAACATGTTCTGATGAACATTATTTTCATGCTTATTCCGTGTCGTTATGGAGCCGGACTATGGTTCGGGAGGACCATTCCTTTACACCGACTACAATGTCGGTTTTCAATGGGTTTTTCCGAATTTATCGTAAGACCTTCATAGCTGGAAGCGGACACATTATTAAGCCTATTTTGTTTACGTTTAGGTCTTGAGAAATGCTTCAAACTTTTCATAATGTGAATTCCGAGATCAGCACTCTAAACTATAGATTAAATTACTAAAGATATTGTGTTTTATTGGAATACAAAGCCAAGTTTCTATTATAATATATCGAGTCTTTAAAAAGACAATCGAACATGGCGAAATTGGGTTTTTGCATATTATGGTATCATAATAATAATAATACATAATAATACAACAGTGCTTATAGAGCGCTTTACACGAGGTCTCTAAAGCGGATATGGTGAAGACCTAATACAAAACACAAGTAATAAAAACCATGAGAGCAGGGTAAAAATCAAAGTACTGTAAATGTTCACCCAAATGCAAGTAAACAGATGAGTTTTCAAAACAGATTTGAATTTGACAGAGGCTGAGATTCTCTGATATGATGAGGTAAGATTTGTGCCAAAGTTCTGGAGAAGATGGTGATGAAAGAACGACGACCATAAAGTAATGGTGGAAATGAGGAGAGATGAGGTTGAGCTGGAGGAGGAGCGAAGCTTGCGAGATGGCTATATACGTGGCATCAAATCAGCCTACGGTAAATCTGGGCAAAGTCCATGAGACCTTGTAAGTCAAAAGAAGACTTTGTATATTAAAAAAACGATACTTCACTGGAAGCAGTGAACGTCGACGAAGAACAGGCGTGATTTGATCGCGAGAGCGTGAGCGGGTGATAAGTTTGGCAGCTGAATTTTGAATCCGTTGACGCTTGGCCAGTTGCGAATCCGGAAGACCATACAGTAATACTATTACACTATCAAGATGGCGCAATAATAAATGCATAAATAAAGTTTCAGTTTGATTTTTTCACTAGAATATGTCCTGATACGCCATTTTTTGTAGAGAGCATAACAATACGAGGCGAACGACAAATATTATTGCATGTAAACATTCATGCTGATCGGCTTATAGCGACTATGACCCCTAAGTTCCGCGCAGTTTCAACAGGTCTGAAATAGGAACATGGCATAGTACAAATAATAGAGGTGAAGTTCTTTCTGAATTTAGATTTAATGGAAGAACCTCAAGTTGTACTGCATTCAGCGTAAAATCGTTAGCTGAGGACCAAGCCTTGATTTGTGCGATACATTATTCAAGTTTGGGAATAAGAGTAGCACGATCATTGTGTGTGGATTTCAAAGATGACATAAAACTTGGTGTGTCATCAGCAAATCTATCCTGCTCCCAAAATCATAGGAAGCAATGATGTCCTCAAGAGGAAAGTGTACATATGATGATATTGGTCAACAACCGATCTTGTGGCACCCCCTCCAAGGGCGTGTTGGGTTCATAGAGGTAAGAGTCCAGATTACTTACTGTCCTCCTATTCATAACCACAAAATAAGTTATTGAGACCAAATAAGCCATTCCAACTACTTTAGGGGTATACTCTTGTTATAGTCACCTATTTTAAATCATACCCAAAAGCCAAATGAGACTTCCAAGCAGACCAACCTGTATTCGTCTCTTTGGCAGTACCTCAAACCAAAACCGTATACAGCTTTTAAGCGTCTGGAATTGTTGATGAATGCGCATTTTTTTTTGTGAATGTGTACAGAATAAAGCACTGACGACTTAGTATGCCTATCCACAAATTCAAAAAATCAAATTTGTTCTGTGCATATACAGTATTTGAAATTCGCAGTTTGTTGTCAAGCTCCCTGTATGGTAACGTACAATCTGGTTGAAGTAGTTGCTTCAATATAATCGATGAGGGTGCCGGGTTTGGATTCCTAGTTCGGTAGGCACCTACTGGATAAAAGTTACTAATTAGCATGTTACGTATTAAGCGGCACTGGCAGCACATTTTCGCAAAAATTAAATTTCCTTTAATTTTCCTGCAATGATATCCTTGGGCATTGGAAAATAGAGATCTAACCACTTCATTCATAATATCCACAAAACAATAAGGACATTAATAAGAGTCAAAAAACATCCCTAATCTGTAGGCTAATTTTTAAAATTTGCCGTAACTCTAATCAACAATTTTTGGTCCATTACTACATAACTGGCGTTCTTCTTGATTTTAAACCACAAAGGTCACATACAAACAGAATGTGTGCTGATGGGAACACTTACAGGACATGTCTGTCGTTGCTGAATAAAATGGAAATGCCGGCCGGAGTCATTTTATTATAAAATCATTTTGTTTCCCCCGTCCGGTCACTGATTTGTGTTTTCATCATTCCAGGTGAGGGCTTGAAATATAACTTTACAACCATGCAAAAATATCAATTCTGAAAAGTCTTGAGGGCGAACTAGCATTTTATCAATGTTCTCTTAATATTGCAATGTGCAAACATAGTCACCTCAAACTTTTTTTTATTCTCTCTCTCCCTCCCCTCTTTCCTTTTCTTTCTCTAAATTCCCCACATACCTAGATACGATATTATTTGAGTTCTCACCAGCAAATTAAGCCACAATAAGTGGCCTAACGTGTTCTGATTGTTCTGTGTACCTTCTAAATAGCGTAATGAAGTAATGTGATTCTAGAAAAAATCATAAATGAGTTGTAGCTGATTAAAACATTTTTCACACCATCTAAGATTAATGGACAACTTAAAAGATTACTCATTGAAATTACTCTTAAATTGAAACTGAACCCGGGTCCACTTAATTTTATGAGTGATAACATAAATGACTTGAACAAAATAAATGACCTTGATATCGATAAGCTTTTCTTCTTGATAAAAGCGATCCTGCTTCCTTTACCCAACCCTGGCAAAAAGTATCACAGTATACACCTCCCAGCAAATAAACAGAATTAACATCTCAAGTTTCTTTACCAGGTGCAACATAGCCAGGGGTGTGCGGGAGTTGCGACGCACCCCCCCCCCCCCCCAAATGACCAAATCCCGCCTTACATGTTTTAATTAGAGACCCGTTGTCATGTTAAAAATTTTCGTCCGCTTGTCTAAAAAGCTGCTGTTTTAATGTAGTTGTGAGTTGAATAAATATTGGTGAATGCACTGGTTATACTGCACTGAATATACTGATTATACAGTTTGTTAACACCGATTGCCCCCCCCCCTCAGAATGTTTTGGCGACGGCAAAAATATTTGGGCCCGGCTAGCGCAGCCAGCCCGAAAAAAAAATTGTTGTCTAAAAAAGTCCACTTCTGGCACATCCGCACCCCCCCCCCCCAATCATTCCTGGCGATATACGGCGCCTGTTCTTTTACTTAACGCTAGACATACATTTTGGATGTCATACATGTATAAACAACATGTGTGCCGATGCAAGGCAAATATCGTGCCCTTAAAAAGGCAATATCGTGGGCAAGTTTGGGGTGTCACATGTTCTGCACATCTTGTACGCAACTAATGACCTCACGTAGCCCTTTCTCCCTTCAGAAGCAAAATAACAGGTAACGTACGCATTTTTCGTTTACATGGTATATACACTCACAACATTGTCAAAATTACAGTACAATTTTCAGTAAAATACTGTAAAAGGTTTGCAAAATGAGTGTTAGGCTGTAATTTGGAAATGACCTATCAATGACTGGAGCTTTTATTCGAATTTATCGAATGTCAACATTAGCGTACATTATTATGACTTTTGAATTATACGATTAAGTATTAGGATTTACAGGAAAAAAACCAAAGTGTACATTTTACCAGAAAATTCTGGTAGAAATTCTTCCAACAAAACCAGGTAAATATACAGCTTTTACATGTTTCCATTCAAAATCACCGTGTATTTACAGTTTGAGGTAATATATTTTACAACAGACTAAATTTTACACTGCAGTATATACACCGTAAAAATGGTATTTGTGGATAGGCCTACTACTAAGGTAGGGTGTTTGTCATTTTTTTTTAAATTCTCTACACATTCAATCTCTCTCAAATAACTCACCAAATTACAAAATAAACAATTTACAGTCCTCGTTTCTATCTTCATTGGAACATGATTTTGCCTCTAAGTCTTGATGAACACGCCTAAGAAAATCATACATAAGCAAAGGCACTTTTACTAGCACCCTGCACACAAAAAGTACGTTCAATACCACGTCTGAGGCGATCGATCGTCTCTTTTGAGTTTTTTTCCAAACAGATCAATCACTTTGTAATTAAATTTGACAAGGAAAACAAAGGATACTTGAATGGAAAGCGTGCCTAAAACGAAGAACGTTTCAATACCTACAATGTGCACATAGAATCATTTTCTAAAATGTTTCAAATTTTATATCCCGAAATGTGTCTTTTGGTCGATTGCCCGTTTCGGCGTTTGGCGACCAAAAGTCACATTTGGAGATATCGGCGATTGTATTTTAGAGAATTATGAACGTACATATCTAAAATTTGAAAACTTAGGATTTTATATGTCCATTGTGGGCATTGAAGCGTTCTTGATTTGAGCAAGCTATCCATTAAGGTATCCTTTGTTTTTGCCTGGTAATTTAATCGCAAAGTGATTGGTCTGTTGTTGAAAACTCAAAGAAGTCGATCGATGGCCCAGCTCACCCATGTGGTATTGGACGCATGACTGAACGTAACTTTTGCCTGTTTAGAAGCGCTAGCAAGCCTTGCTTTTGTGCGCTTTTCTTAGACGTCATCATCGCTTAGAGGCAAATTAAATGTGCGCCAAGGAAGATTATAATTATGCTTGTGTCGACCACTTTACGTAAAAAAAATAAACACCCTGAACCCGAAATACTACTGTAAATTTTACAAGAAAGTTCTACACAGCAAACTGCAAAACAAAATACAGTAAAAGTTTATAGAATTATGTAAAAATGAATTGAATCAAAATATTTTACATACTATTTCTATTGGGAAACATATTGTGTTATTGAAATTGTATATCCTGCCTTACAAGGGTACCTCAAAATCTACTCAATAAATAAAGTGTAACAGGTTGCATTTGATTTTATGGAGTAAATTCAAATGAGTATTTTTTTTTAGTTACCATAATCATGTATTTTCAGTGAAGTGGCTGAAAATGATTCAATTAGTACAACTCATTTTTTCAACTGTTACTCAAATCACACTACTTATTATGCTTATTTTAGTACAACAAGACATTATCAAGTCAGTCCAAATTATTTAACACTTAAGTGACCAGGGGTTTTTCACTCCCGTTGGTGCCCAAGGGGTGGGGGGGGTCCATGGGACCCCCCTAAAGGAAACCACTTTCCCCGAGTGAATTTTTGCACGAAATTTATAACACATTGTGAAGGATCATAAGACACCCCCAAACATCAATAAAAACTGAGATTTGTTATCTTGGTGCAAATGAGGGGCAAAACATTGTTTTCCAAAACACTCGAAAATTGGGCAAAAGACGGAAATTCAAATGAGCCTCACGCTTACATCAAACATTTTGAAACTTATTTTATTTTTGATATCTATTCTAGAAGACCCAAATTAACTTACATGTAATTGTTAATCTATATCAGCAAAAAAAATTCTTTGTTCTCCTCGTTTTTCTTCATTTCTTATTTTAAATATTCTCAATACTTCCGTTAGTGCCCCCAGGGGGGAAGGGGGGGTCCATGGGAACCCCCACTAATTAACTCATTACGGCTTGGCCGATTGAATTATTTTGGTATGGGAAAGAAGCGCATTTAAAAGATCAGACAATTACAAAAAAATCGCGCAAAAACTCCACCGCGTAAAGCGGCCCGCGCGAAACAAATTTGGGGGTTCCTAGGACCCCCCGGTCACTTAAGTGTTCAAATTTGATTTAGTTTGGTTGCTGAAACTCATTCCTATGTAGTATGTGGGAAATAGGGAAAAAGAGGGACCCACAAAGAACGGTTTCTAAGTTACACTCTTTTACATACATTATTCATCTTAAATGCACTTTAGTGACTTTGCTTACTCATAAATCGAAAAATATCGAAAGTCAGATTTTTGTATTATTTAACAGGTACAGGTATCCTAACCCTAACCATTTATAAGGACCAGAAGACACATACTAAGGACAAAATCGAATATTTTAGTCATTACTGTCCGTATAATACGTAAGTGAATGGGGATTCATAAACTTTGAACACAATGCTGTTATCTCATTGGTGTCTGTCATTATTTTATGCTTAATTATACAGACTTTATATCCAATCAATTTAAATCAAATTTCAAATATTTTTACTCTTTCGAGAAAATCACTGTTAGTGTCTAGTATACGTTACGTTAATGTATCATGTAATTAACTTTTATACATGTAGGCCTTCTAATGGGAATCAACCTCGGACCCTCTGCTCTAATGAAACCAGAACCAGGGCCGTACACAGGATTTATTTTGGGGGTTGGGGTGCGGGACTTCGAAAATGGACCCATTTAAAAAAAAGGGGGGCTTTTTTTTTTTTGGAAAAATTGACCTCACCCCCTAAAGTGTTCCTTTTTTAGACTTTTTAATCACAAAAAGTGACCCTCCGGCCGTGTCAAAATTTCTCTAAATTTTGGGGCAATTTTTAATCAAAATAGTCAGCAAAAGTGGACCTTTTGCCCTTTTTGTGTGGAATTTGGAGGACCGCACTCCCCTCGCACCCACCCTGCGTACGGGCCCCTAATATGAAACCACTGACTTTTCACCACACTACTATAACGCTCCTTACAAGAAATATATACGAAACATTGAATTTATATACATTATTTTTTTTTCAATAATATATTGCGAATTAAAAAAAGTGAACAAATATCATGAAAA
The DNA here is from genome assembly GCA_023653785.1 of Ophioderma brevispina. Classification (NCBI taxonomy): domain Eukaryota; kingdom Metazoa; phylum Echinodermata; class Ophiuroidea; order Amphilepidida; family Ophiodermatidae; genus Ophioderma; species Ophioderma brevispina. The sequence goes on from JAMKCH010023175.1 coordinate 22,359, forward strand.
ACACGAAGGAACTACAACCAGATGTTTTTTTGAACTATGCTATAACAATTTTAAAGTGAAATAGATACTAAATAAGTGCTTGTTTGCGGTCCGTTCTGGTTTGTTCAGAAATTGCTTTAATTGTTTTAAGTTTCAATTTGAACTTAGTTGATTTGAGTATCAAGAATTCAACTTCATCAACAAGTGCAAAATGAGTAATTGTTACTATTTTTTTGCACAATTTACCCTAACGTAAAACACGTGTGTTTGTATTACTAACATTTCTCAAATGAAATAAGGGTATTTGTGACCATTTTAAGCCTTTATTATGTAAATATTTTGAGTACTATAAAAATCATTGAATTGATCATTTACGGTTAATCATCTTAAAGAAATAATGGCACTTTTTTGAAGAGCGCTCCCAATTTTCAAAATTTGATATTTTTGCACAGTTACGTTGGTAATTGTCTTGGAAACTATATCTGCGAACGAGAATTCTAAAAAATGCGTATTTATCACAAAATAAGCGATTTTGTAATTAGAATTGGGATCCCAGATTTGACTTAACGGCAGAGCTGGAAATGTTACGTTTATGCCCGCCCATGATGAAATAGTGCCACCTCGAGAAAATAACCTCTAATTTCACTTGCCTGAATTATTAAAACAACTAATGGATGAGCGTAGACACGTACACGGCGCTATTTCCCGGCTATTTCACATTGGAAGGCCGTTTCCATCAGCCGTTGAATTATTATCGGGGATCCCGATAATAATTATTCTAGTACAAAATTCCTTCGTTTGTGACACATAGACATTTTCGAGCTTAACCATTCACAGGTATAGTTTACTAGCCAGTTACCAATGCAACCGTGTAAAAATTTCCAAATTTTTGACAAAATTGGGGGCGCTATTAAAAAAAAAGGTGCTAATAAAAAAAAAAAAAAAAAAAATTCTCAAATGAAATAAGGGTATTTGTGACCATTTTAAGCCTTTATTATGTAAATATTTTGAGTACTATAAAAATCATTGAATTGATCATTTACGGTTAATCATCTTAAAGAAATAATGGCACTTTTGAAGAGCGCTCCCAATTTTCAAAATTTGATATTTTTGCACAGTTACGTTGGTAATTGTCTTGGAAACTATATCTGCGAACGAGAATTCTAAAAAATGCGTATTTATCACAAAATAAGCGATTTTGTAATTAGAATTGGGATCCCAGATTTGACTTAACTTAATAATTATTCTAGTACAAAATTCCTTCGTTTGTGACACATAGACATTTTCGAGCTTAACCATTCACAGGTATAGTTTACTAGCCAGTTACCAATGCAACCGTGTAAAAATGTCCAAATTTTTGACAAAATTGGGGGCGCTATTTAAAAAAAGGTGCTAATATTGCTTTAAGTCACAATTATTAATTTTTAGTGTGGTAATAGATCATTCAAACCTTTAAACTGCATTCGTTTCCTGATACTTTCATCACCGAAATTTAGCTAAACTGCATTACACTTTCAATAGATTTTCGTATCATCAATTGTTCTCATGAAAAGTAAATTCGTATCATTACAAATAAAATACACCTGACAAAATACTGTAAAATTTTACATACAGAAATCCGGGAGCAATTCCCTGCAACAAATTACAAAAAGTAAAATTTACAGTATACTGTAACATTACTTTAATCGAAACACTCAAAACATATATATATATATATATCTATTTGGGATTTTTACATAGATTGCGAATGTGTGTAGAGTAAAAAAGAGCACGACGAACACCTTGACTTAATTAGCCTATCCCACATTGTTTTTTGGCAGTGCATATACTGTAAAATGGCCAGTTTGTGTTGTAAAATGTATTGCATCAAACTGTAAAATAGTAAATAAGTAAAAAAGTAAAAAACTTAAAAAAAAAAAATTTTACGGTTTTGTTGGCAGAAATGCTGCAGGATTTTCCCTGTAAAATTTACAGTATTTTTTCCTTTCCGTAATTTTCAGTACTTAACTATAATTTAAGATTCATCTTTGTTAAAATACAGTGTTACCATTAAAATTCGAATAACGGCTTCATTTTTAAAATTTTGTCATTATAGAGGCCTGAAATATTGACAATAAATGTAAACAGTCCTTTCCTCCTGTATTTCCAATTCATTTGTCAGCCAAATACTGGTTTTCCTGTTAAGTAATTGCACTGATTTTTTACAGTGTACCTTTAAATATTATATCTAAACAAACCAAACAATAAATAACACCCAACCGGCGCGATTTGAAATTGCCAAACGTAGGCTCACACAAAGGTAATACAATATATTTTTTGTTTAACTTCTTACACCACTACTAAGATCTTGTATTTGAGAAAATACCATTAAAACGGTAAAAAAAAATGTCTTTGGTGAAATTTTCAAATAGAGTAAAATTTTTTTTTTTTTTTTTTTTTTTTTTTTTAATTTTTTAGTTTTTTTTAAAATAGGGGCCCCATTTGAATCTCACATTATGGGTTTTCAATTATACTGTTAAGCACTCAAATTTAAAGGAAAAAAAAATTTTAAAAATCTTACAGGAAAATCCTGATAGCAATTCTGTCAACAAAATCCCATAAAACTATAGCTTTTACATGTGCCACTTCAAATTCAATTATATTTTAAACATTAATGCATAAATCTGTACACAAACTAAACAACAATAAATGCACAACCGTAAAATTTGGTTGCCCTTTGTGGATAGGCCTAACTAATTCGGTGTTCGTCAGTGTTTTTTTTTACTCCTCTACACATTTCACAATCTCTGTATAACTCACCAAAAATGTAAATGTGTTAATTAGGTGTTTTGATTGGATTTATTTATTTTTACGATTATAACGAAAATACTTTTAATTTTTAAAGTCAATTATTGCACATTGCTAAGCAACAATATTTTTAGAGTGTGGTCAATAATCGTCATCGGATACAGACTCTCACGTTTACAACTAACACGAACTTGACCAGACGCATCGCATTCATCAACAATCAAGAGGTTATTAGCTTCATCTGGTGAGTACAGCAAACAGAATAATTTAGGTTGGTCTTTTTTGAAAACTTTCATTTGGCGTTTGGTTATGATTTCTAAAGGCGAAAAGCGATGATATGCCTACAAATTAATGTTATTTTTTGCCAATATTGGTAAAGAGCTTGTTGTCTATTATAATTTGAAAAAACTCAATTTCGCCAAAAAATTCCGATTGACCTGCGTGGAATAGGTCGTGACGATATAATATATCGTCGTGGTCATCACATACTGTCGAATCGGCCTAAAATGCTAGTTTTCTGGAGAAACGGCGATTGAAAGTCTGAGTTACTACTAATGAATGCGTGTCAATTGATAAAAATGTTAAAGAGGGATGGTTTGCTAACTACTAGGGTATTGAAATACGACTAAAAACAACTGTTTTGATTATTCAAAATGGCCACTGAATGTGATTGACTGTTTGTCAAAACACAATGGGGTTGATCACTGTGTTCTACGAAGCGAATCCGTATTCGACTGCATGAAACTCGTTGATTTCTACTACTTGTACGGCTAATGGTAAAATACCTATACTACGGGGTTTTACGATTCAAAATGATGATGCCCCAAAGCCACGATGATGAACATAACCGATGACCGGCAATAACGATGAAAAAATGAAACCAAATCGACGTTTGACGACGACAATTTGCTACTGATCGATGATACGACAACGGACGCCTGACGATAATGTTTTCGATGATGCTGGTGGGTGATCGAATTATGGTTATGGGGTGATGATGGTGATGGTGATGATGCTGGATGGGTGAATGATCGCGATGGGTGGCATAGTGATAGTGCTGAGCCGTGTTGTAGTAAGTCCGGACTCATGAGTCCAAAGCCTAGTCCGATTCCATCAGCTCGAGTCCGAGTCTGAGTCCGAGTCCTCAGAGGCCCCGAGTCCCGAGTCACAAGGTCTGAGTCCTGAGTCCAAGTGGACCTGAGTTCCGAGTCCGAGTCCATCAACCTTGAGTCCGAGTCTGAGTCCAGTGAGTCCGAGTCCCACAGAATGTGGGCTTGAGTCTGGGCTTGAACTAATTCTGACCCTAAATATGCTATTTAAACATTATACTGGGATTGAAAATTAGCTTGGACCGGAGTTTATGCACACCTCGTGAAGCGCAACAAGCAACACAGATAATTACTTTTGACCAATTTACGCATCTAGAACGAGGTCAACATTCCTTCCTGGCTCACGCATACCAAGCGTGCTTTGTTTGTGCCTATCGAAAAAAATAATCAGATTTTTTTTTTTTTTTTTTTTTTTTAATGTTAAAATTTATGGTCATGTTAGCTGATCACTAAAAAAAAAAACTAGTCAAATACCAGAAAATAGGCATGTACCTGACGTATTGATCTATGGTAGATGTATTCAGTACACATTAAAAACTACTTTCCAAAAAAATACGTAATTATATTAGATCATGAGAGAGACATTTCTTCAATTTCAGGCCTTTGAAATTCAAGTATCTATATATAGCTCTCGTTTCATGCTAACCTGTGTGCGGCTTATATAACGTGCGTGCCATAATGGACATTTACGTGAGAATTGTTTCACATACAACTAAAGATTAGGTACGAATCTAGATAGCTTCAAGTAGTTCATACAAAAATTTAAGGTTGTGTCTCACGCTGACACAAACATTTGAAAAACCATTTTATGTTGAATCTATCTAGAGACCCAATTACTTACATGTAGGTGGGAAACTTATATCAGCAATTGCCAAACGTAGGTCACACACAGCAATACATTATATTTTTGTTAACTTCTTACCAATACTAAGATCTTGTATTGAGAAATACCGTAAAAAGGTCAGAAAAATGTATTTGGCTGAAATTTCAAATCGAGTAAAATGCTGAATGGTACGTTCAATTTGCAGACCTCTCCGACTACAGTAAAATATTTTTTTTGGGGCCCCTATTTGAATTTGAAATTCAAACAGTATGGGTTTCAATTATACTGTTAAGCACTCAAATTTACAGGAAAAAAATCTTCAATCTACAGGAAAATCCTGATAGCAATTTTGTCAACAAAAATCCCATAAAAACTATAGCTTTTACAGGTGTCCATTCAAATTCACTGTCTCCTTGTTTTTTTATATTTACATTTAATGCATACTGCGGTACAAACAACCAAAACCGTGCTTAATGCACCGTAAAAGTTGGTGCCCTTGTGGATAGGCTACTAAGTCGGGTGTTCCGTCAGTGTTTTTTTAAATCCTATACCCATTCACAATCTGTAATAACTCACCAAATGTAAATGTGTTTAAAGTGTTTTGATTGGATTTTATTTTGTTACGATTATTCACGAATATTTAATTTTTACCGGCAATTAATTGGCAGAATTGCTAGCAACAATATTGTTAGAGGGTGTCAAAATCGTCCTCGGTACGCGATAAAGTTTAAACTAACACGACTTGACCAGACATGCGCATTCATCACAAATTCAAGAGGTTTATTAGCTGTCAAAGGTGGTACAGCAAACAGAAGAATGTAGGTTGGTGTTTTGAAAACTGTCATTTGGCGTTGGGTAGGATTTCTAAGGCGAAAAGCTATTATGCCTACAAATTAGAATGTTATTTTGTCAATATTTGGTAAAGACTTGTGATATATTATATGTGAAAAAAACAAATTTCGCCAAAAAATGTCGATGACCTGTTTGGAAGAGTCGTGACGAATATAATATATAGTCGGGGTTCTGCATACTCTCAATCGGCATAAAATGCTAGTTCTGAGAAAACGGCGATTGAAAGTGTGAGTACTTATGACTGCGTGTAATTGAATGAAAATGTTAAAGAGTGACTGGTTGCTAAACTGACTAGGGTATTGAAATACTAAGAAACATGTTTTATATTCAAAAATGGCACTGAATGTGCTTTGACGTTGGTCAAAAACACAAATGTTTGATTCAATGTGTTCACGAAGTCGAATACGTATTCGACTGCATGAAAACCATTGATTTTACTACTGTATGGATATGGTTGAAAATATATAGCTACGGGTTTTTACTATTTCCAAAATGATGCTGCCCACAAAGCCACGATGATGAAAATAATAACGTGATGGCAATAATCGAGGAAAAAACATGAAAAACATCGACGTTTGACGACGACATTATTGCTACTTGATCGATGGATGACGACAACGACGCTGACGATAATTGTTCGATGATGATGGGGGGTGATCGATGAGGGTGATGGGTGATGATGGTGATGGGTGATGATGCTGATGGGTGATGATCGAGATGGGTGGTCATAGTGATATGTGATGAGCAGTGTGGAGAGAGTCGGACTCATGAGCCAAAGCCGAGTCCATGTCCATCAGCGTCGAGTCCGAGTCTGAGTCCGAAGTCCATCAGGACCGAGTCCGAGTCAACCAAGGTTATGAGTCCTGAGTCCATTGGACCTGAGTCCGAGTCCGAGTCCAGCAGTTCCGAGTCAGAGTCAGAGTCCGAGTCCAAGTACAGAAGAATGTGGGCGAGTCTGGGCTTGGAACTAATTCTGACACCTAAAAATCGTGCTAATTTAAAACATTATACTGGGATTGAAAATTAACTTGGACAGGAGTTATGCACACCTCGTGTACGCGCACAAAGCAAACACAGAAAATACTTTGCCCATTACGCACTAGAAACGAGGTGCAACATTCCTCCTGGCTCACGCAGACCAAGCGTGCTTGTGTTTGTGCCTATCGAACAAAATAATCAGACCGAGTGTTACTTTTTTTTCAAATAATATCTATTTCATGGTCATGTTTAGCGTGATCACTAGTCAATTAACCAGAAAATAGCGCATGTACGTGACGTGATTGACCTATGAGTTGATGTATTCAGTCACACAGTAAAACTATTTTCCAAAAAAATACTGTACTTCTATTTAAGATCAGAGAGAGACATTTCTTCAATTTTCAGGCTTTGTGAAATTCAAGTATCTATATATAGCTCTATTTTCTGCTAACCGTGGTGCGCTTTATATACCGTGCGTCCCCCTAAATTGGACCATTACGTTGAGAATTGTGTCACATACAAATACTATTAGGTACGAATCAGATAGCTCTAGTTTAGTTCATACACAATTTTAAGGTTGTGTGAGGTGTAGTTATGCCACCCATGGCAAATACTTAATTGATCTGTGTTTAATTAGGTCCTTGCAGTTATCAGGTCTACACTCTGTGAGAGTAGTATGCAGACCTGTGTTTTGGGCACTACACGTAGCTGTGTGAAGTTTGTGGGGCATGGCTAGACTATACCAATGGAGTGAGTTTTAAAGCGGCACTGACCATTTTCACAAATCTGAATTCTTCAATTTGCTCTCAACTGATAGTCTAGGACATTGAAAGAACAGAATATATTTACAGAACATAACAATAAACATACCCAAAACAGATAGTGACATTGATATGAGGATAATACAGACATCCAGGTAATTTGTAGGGGCCAACGTTTAAGTTTTCCATACTTTACTCAACAAATGTGTATATTCATGAAAGTTTTGACCGTCCACTGATATTAAAACCACAAAAGGTTGTAGACCGTCAAACAGTGTGCATAGCGGTGCAGACATGCCATACGGCTTGCGGGTCTTGTGTTAACCGCCATTTTCGTCGTCTGCTGACTTTAACGGCGCCGTCGACGTTAAATTATAAAACCGTTAGTTTTTACCCATAAGAAAGCTGTTTGGGTCTTAATCATTTCGGTGAGGCTTTTGTAGATAAAATCCTTACATCAACAAAAATATCGATTTTGAAAATCTTGAGAGCGCACTATTTTTTGCAAATGTGCCAGTGCCTCTTTAAGGCTGTCGCCTACTGGAATGAAAACTGCTTATGGAGTTAGGGATACGGAGTAGGAGAGGACAATGAGAAAACATCCATTCCCTTATATGAAGATGTAAATTAGCCAAAATTTATTTTTAAAAATTAAAATTAAGCTTAAAAATATAAATAATCACAACAGCTAATCTGAAGTGAATAAGTGAAAAGAAAATACTTCTGAATATGAACATAAAAAATTACTTTTGACATACTGTGAAATTGGATTATAAAACACATGTTTGCGCAATAATAAAAATAAAAGCATTTTAATTTTTTAATTGCATTTAACTCATCTGGACCTTTTTAGCTCACACATTTTCAATGAATTTTTTTTTATTCTAAGATTAAATTTTCTTTACCGGACCCAGCCGGACTCATCTTTGAGTCCGAGTCCACAGGGGTTGATTCCAAGTCCGAGTCCAGCAAGTCCGAGTCATGGTGGCCTGAGTCCCGATCACAGGGGCCTGAGTCCAAGCAGATTCCAAAAGGGGGGTAAAAAAAAAAAGGGAAGAACATGGGCGTCCACTAAGCATGAGACTCGAGTCCTGTCCAAGTCCCGTACTCGGACCGTCACCGATTAGAGTCCGGTCAAGAGTCCGGACTCGCTCCACCTCTGGTGATAAGCGTGTGGACTTGTGATGGGTTGGTTTGCATGATGGGGGCATTACTTTGGGGGTTGGTGTTGTGTTGCTAGTTAATATATCACTTTTTTATTTCCTCGACTGTGTATGTATCACCTGTCTGCTGTTACTGGTGTTATGGTATACTGATATTTTGTTATTTCTAATAACATCGATGCATCTATAATTTAGTGGTATATCACTGTCTCTGTAACGGGTTCTTTCTATATATAACATTGTACCCCTTTTATTGTTTTGCTCGTTTCCTTATGGATCATTATGTCTATTGGCAAATAGCTACAAAACATTGCCAATTTGTATACAAACGACTTCCATTTAGCGGGTAAAACGAGAAATCTTTCAACTGCACATTATCGTCGCTTGTAAATATATCGCAGAACTGACCACGATGACCATCCGAATTCAGAAATTCAGCCTCTTACAAATTTGAAACCCCTTTAATTAGTCGACCTAATGTTTTTTTAACTGTCGACAATATGGTTTTAAGCCTCATATTTTGCCGAAAAAAATTAATTTCAACGTGTAAATATGTAAACATAAACATGCTGCCTGTAAGATAAACCATTAATACCAGGAGTTTAACATATTGCAAACACATGGCTAGACTGTCAACAAATTAAGCCCAGGAAATCTGTTCAATGTAACTGGAATGTTTTCATAACTTAAAAGTTTGGAGGACATGAAGTGGTTCTACAGCTAACATAACTTTAATACCAGCCTTATTTTATCGTTTTCTAAATTTACACTCATTACATAAATCTATACTCCCTTTATCCTGTAAATAATTATACGCTTAAAATATCGAATTGAAAACTAATTAACAGTTAATCTGGGTCATATACTCCAATAGTAAAGTCTAACCGGTAACCATTTTTAAAGAGCACATACGCTTTAGGGATACCAACTTCCCAAGAAATAATCAATTGTTCTCTGAAAGGCGACGTTTTTTATGAATGTATTTCTTTTTCGTAATCATCTAATTTGTAGAATATCAAAGTTAACCCTCTAAAGAAACGCAAACTTTGACAATATGCTTGCCACGCCGGAATTTCCGTTTATAAAAATCACACATGCTAACGAATATATATTGGTCCCAGTGGATCGTTTTTGTTCCTCCGTATTTTTACTTGGGTGTATCCAACATAAGTAACTAATACCCACAATGGCGTCTCATTGACGTCAAAGATCGCAGTTGGCAAAATTAATTCATTTTCACAGACGCGCCTCATGTATAAATAGAAAAAAATAAATATTTTGCCCCAACAATGGTAGGATATCGGACTTTCAATGTGATTTTTGGCCCAAATGATGGAAATTTACTAGTTTTGATAATAAACATAATTTTTAGAGTCATACCAGTGCACGGTCTTTCACTACGACGACAGTGATGCTACTGATGATGATGACGACGACGATGACGATGATGATCGATAATGATTAACAAATGATCTAAGAAAAAGGTTAATGCAGGCATCATTTAATAGTCTAATAATGTGCCCAAGTACATTATGAGCATTTGAGCCCATATATGAGACTGCAAACCCTTTAATTTTATCTTCTATTAACTAAACAACTTGATTTTATAAGTAAAAGCAATAGCGCGCCCATTATTTCAGTAATCTGACTAATCGGAATGCTGCATTTTCAATCATGGTTAGTAGAGGTAATAGAATTGTTTCTTAGATGCAACCCCTAACCCCCCAATCGACTTGACGGCGTAACTCTAACCCCGATGAAACGGTGGCACATTTCACATTTGTTTTCGGCCAAAATGAATTTTTTGAAATTTCTTGCGACAAAGGAAAGTTCAGCCTGGTTTGGTAACCCTCCACATTTGGTAAAACAAGGGTTAATGTGACTTGTTCCAAGGGATTTTACTACTACTACTTTACCAGTGGTCAATTGCAGGCCCAAAAAACAGTTAATAGCCAAATCAAATGGTCACACTAATGATTCTAATAGCCCAATTGGGGACTTCAGTAATAGATTAATTGGATCTCCTCCAGGTCACCAATTCATTAAGTTAGCTGGTTTCACACATATTGTGTCCCAGCAGCTTGGTTTATGAAAAAGGTGTGCCTTCATTTTCTTCTAGTGGCGAACAGCATAGCCTAATTATTTAGCCCATAAGCAGATCTGTGACTGTCGGCAGCTTATGGTAATGGTTGGAGTGGGTGGAAGACAATAATGAGGAGTAATGTCTTATTTTAAGGCCATGGCCAACTTTGTGTTCAAGAAAACAGATAGGCTACTATTCAGTATTTTTAGTATCTGGTGACTGAGGGTGTTGGCTGCAACCCTGCAGCAAATATTATGATTCTGTGGTTTGTTTAAAAATAAATACAATAATACATGCCCGGGTTAAGTTATACAAACACAAAGCCGCCCCAACGATTGCCTTCAAGTCTAATATTTTGTTCGCATATCTCGTAAAGATGGGGTAATTTCGGGCGGTTAACAGGCAAGCACCGTCATTTAACGCGTTTGTTGATTTTGTTCGGTTTAAATTTGTGTTCAAGATTTGTTGTAAAAGGGTCTTTGATTAAATTATGCAACCAAATGTTTAAATTGGTAAGTTTGTAATTTCTTAATGATTGTTAAAGGTAGGTAAAAAAAATCAGCTTAAGATGGCCAGAAAATTCCACTTGCAAGAGGGGAGAGGGAAAAACTTTTAAATCGCGTGGTAGTGAAAATTGAATGGTGATGCAAAATACATTTTTAGCTTGTGTTGTGGTTTGGAACGAGGAGGATATATGGTACCATGGAGATTAGCGAAAAAAGATCCATTTGAAGTAATTATTGTACACCGGTATCAACACTAATTGGAGGTTGACATGGAGAGCTTTAGATGCAATTTAAAGGGTAATTTTGTGATCTTCAGTTCGTCACCCAACTTATCTAAAAAATTTTTTGAATTGTTTTCATGTTTTCAATTAGGATTTGAATTTTGCAACTTACGGGGCTATGGGCATACAGTTTGACTTAGTTTTATAGTTGATGTTTGTCCCCCCCCCTGGCCGGGAGGTATACAGAGTAATTAATTATTGCATTAAGTAAAGAAAGACCAAATTAGTAAAGACACAAATCAATATAAGTATAGGCCTACAGGTCCAGATGTTGTTATCATAAGTTGATTTGTTTAATTAATCCCATATTAATTAGTTTGTTGAGACCTGTTTTCATTAATAACATATTTAATACATGTTGGAATTTTTTAAACGTCCACACAGGAAATCAGCTTACATGTACATCCTAGCACGGCGAGAATCACGAAAGTTCAGATTATCTATGAAATTAAACGGAGTTATAACAGAAAGAAGAATTATAAACACACACCACACACACACACAACAGAATTCGCATCCAAAATATTAAAAACAACACTGTATACATTTTTTAGAACTTAAAAATTTCAGTATAGCAAACGTAAACATATATTAAAAGTAAAGGTACACATACGTTGCATCTTATAGAAAACATTCAAAATCGTTTAAAAAGAGGGTAAGCCCCTTAAAAATCTCAATTTGGGATGGGTAGAAGAGGGGGATGTGGATGTCTACACCTGCAACCAAGAATTGCAATGACTACAATATTGAAATACGTTAGCGTGAAAACAAAATATCCATATTGATACGCAGTATACTTTGATGTCAATTCAAATCTTTAACAAAAACTGGCCTGAAATCAATCAATGGAAATGTTATTTTAAAAAGGGCATTTCATTATCCACAGCCTCCGCCGCACGATTTACATAAAAACAAATATAGCTTTTTTATATAATTTGAACCTAACTTAGTAATCTACGTTTACTTTATCCTATATTACGTGCAAATTCGGTCCTCTCTGTAAGAAATTCGACCCAACCCCAAATTTGATTTTTGTTCGTAAACCGGAGTGGCTATGTTTACCGTGGAAAGAAGCATTTGCTCATGCACAAACACGCAATACGTCGGGATTTAACGAAACAGATGTGGGAATATGCTTTTCTCAAGGATATCTATGAAACCAATGGATTAAAAACAGAAGGTGTGGAATCCCACCACAAAATGAACTTGAACCTAGGGGTCAAATGTGGTCGGATGAACAAGTAAGCAAAATTTAAAGTGTAATGTCGGACATTTTATGGTATCATAAAAGGGAGTTTTGGACTGTGATATGCATGTAAGCTCATGTACCCTGTCTGTTCAAGGAACTTAGATTCTCGGTTTTATTAATTATTTCAAACAAATACGCTTTCGAAAACCAAAAAAATCACCGAAGAAAAAGTTGTATTCATCATTGCGACCAAACAAGAGATCATTGGGTGCTAAACTTGGAAAACATAATTTCTTCTTGGATTTTTATTCAATTGACACTGATGTTATTGACAAACGAAAACAAACTGGGTCCAGTGGAATATTGACTTTTGACTCTGAAAACTGTAACTGACAGACCCATTCACGAATTAGGGGCGCTTTCAAAAGCTCATGTTATATTAACAAATCTGAAAACTTTAAGGACCGACCCATTCACGAATTAGGGGCGCTTCAAAAGCATTGTTTATATTAACAATATTGCGCGGCCCGTACTTGATTTCAGGTGTTTGAGCGTGCATTAATGCATGGGCATACATGCATGCGTTCAATACGTACTTTTAATAGAGGTCCTGTCTGTTGTATTCAATTGGTTAACGAACAAAGAATCATACAGCTCTCCTTTAATGTTGTCCATTCAAGTTGATGCAGAGTTGACCCCTTGGTATCATCTCGTTTGTATTGCAAACAACGGTTCGAATTATAATCCTGTTGAAACAAAGTGGGTATTATTAATTTCATACCAGGGCGGGACATATTGATCGTGACTAAGATCCTCCGACGACAACTACTACAAAGAGGAGTCAAGGATCTTCCACAAACGGTATTATAATGGTACCCAAACCTTCAGTAGTCATTTTGAAAACGAGGGTAAAATACCAAGATTTCTTTTTTTAAATTTTGAAGGTTTGTAAAATGTCCTATTCCTGTTGTAGGTGGAAAAAACGCCTTAGGTCCAAGGATACAAAAACTTGCTTTTCGTGATTTCTTTCGAACGTGCGTTATTTTGTAAATAATTACTAAAAACCGGACATCTAAGTTAATTGAACATACGGTAGCAGTCTAGGAAAGCCGCAGTTGAAAAATAAAGACACTGAGAACTACATGTACTCCTAGCAAAACTACTGTTGCTGGTTGCTTGATGATAACGAGTATGTACGTATTATTTCAACTTTTATTCGGCGCATAGAGTTCGTCATTATCATGATTCTCGAAAATAGGACAAGATGTTTCATTTGGAAATACACTTTTGTGTCAAGAGAGTTCTATTTTTAATTTTACATGTACCATGTAAATCCAATCTTAGACCGTGTCATGTGATAATGATTGATTCATTGGGGACACATTTCAAAATGTATTAATTCAAATTTCAATGCTGCTTACAACTTCATTAATTTTGATTTTATAGTTGGCATTCCTGTGGTGACCCATTTCTAAAATATTACAAACGGGTGAATTTTACTCTTTTATAGTGCTATATGACCCCTACGAAAAAGATCCGTTAGGAATGTAATTTGGGTCAAAATACTCTTGCTAATTTACAACGTGATAACCAATTGTTATCATTTTGTAAATTATTAAGAGCAAATTTGGGACCAAAACGATTTCTGCAAAGGGTTTAAACAATTCACGCTCTTCCGGAGTGACATAAAAACTGCTATAAAGAGGGTAGATCAATGCCCAACCAAACTACAGAATCAACGAATGAATAGTTATTATTACGGAAAATAAAACAAAAAACGACTCATGGATCTTTGATTTTTCCTTTACAATAAATGAATATAAAATCCATGATCAGGCCGTATTGAAACTTAGTCGGATAACGCCATGTTGAATAAATGGTAGGCCTCAGCGCACGAGTTCAAAGCCAGTCGGTTACAGCGAATTAGGAAGTAGCGAACTGGCTTGCACCATTCTGAAACAGCTATATCTAGCACAGACAACATTTGTAGAGCAGGACCATGGACCCAGATCAAACATCATACCCCCTACAGAAAAGTGTTGACACCTTTGGTAGTTAGTAATGACCCTCTACATCAATGTTTGGTAGGTACTCTCAATTGTGGTATCACTTTTTCAATAGGGGCCAAGTAGGTTACACCGAATCAAACTTTTAAAATGCTCCAATCGTGTTGAAATGTATGCCATATCGTTCGTCTAGTCATAAGGATTCCAAAAAATGTACCGTTGTACCATCATGATAATTGCGGCTGGATTGACTGCAGTACGTGGGCCTACTGTTTACACTCGACCGTCGGTCTCGGAGAAATTTTAGACCACGAATTTCCAGTCCATCGGGTAGTTATTTGCATCATTCCCTCATTGGGCGATTCCAGATAAAATGCCCTCCCCCCATAGAGGGATTTGGGAAATCCAGGTTTTCTCCTCCACTTTCATGGAATGGAATTCCAGCCATGTTGTTGAATTTTGAGGCTGGAATTCCACATGTTATATAAGGTATCTTCGGAAATCCATAGTTATTGTAATTTCATGGCCAAGAATTCAACAATGTTTTAATTTTAAAAAAAGAAAAACCATAAAATTAATTTTATTAATTTAGGCAAATCCATTTTTTTACATTTTAATGTAAAAGCCGAGAATTCAACCGCTTTCCCAATTTTTTTAATAACCAATTTCCAGGTATTTCATTAAAAACCTCGTCTTACCAAGCCTTTTTTTTTGGAACGCAGTGTACCGGGGGGGGGGGGGGGGTTTACCACCCCCTCGAGAAATGCCGTTATAAAGCACCCGATGCTTATGATTTCTATGGTCCTGGATAGCTATTGGTCCTCTCTTCCAAAAGTACCCCAACCTACCTAGCATTGCGTCACAATGAAGTCATTAAGTCCAGCACAGTAAAGTCATTTATTTTTTTAAAGATAATTGATGGACACTCTTAGAAACAGTGCAAATTTGAACCTTTTTGTCTGTATGTTGCACCTCAACGGTTAACCGGTTTCTACATCTTTAACGTTCCTTATGCCAATTTTGCCACTTTCCAACAAGTTGACCCAAAATCACGGAGGCGGACCCATACCTTGTTTTAGGAGAAAATTGCCCCATATCTAACAAGAAAAATAACACTATCTCTTTTTGCGGGGATCGTTGGGTTGGTATAGTCATTTTCCACAAAAAAGTTCTGTAGGATACAGACCTTAATTTTAATTAGGCCTAAGAACATTCTTCTTGGGTGAAAGAAAGGTTACCTTTTTTGGCTCGAAATAGTTTCATCTCTAAAAAGCCTTCTATCTGTGCTTACAAAGAACTTTTGAAGGGATTGTAAGTGGAAGTGGTTCTTTTGATTAAATTTATCAACGAACAATTTTCCACTAAGGGTAAGGAGTTCTTTATAGAACCCAAAACAGGGTTATTTAGCCAAGAAAGTGTGTTCTGGTTCGGGGATATGAACTTTAACAACTTTAACAAACCATATCGTAGATTCAAATTACGTGAGACGCCATACATAAATCCATAGGGGTGCCGGTTCAATCCCCGGCCATGTGGAGGCCTAAGCCTTTGTTGCAAATCACAAGAACAATATTGTGTCCCATGGTACAAAGTGACTTTGCAGACTCGGGCTTTACTGGAAAATGATGCATTCCAGTTATACAATGTATGTTAACGATTAGAGGACTTGTCAAATCCGCTGTGTGCTAATCTCACAGTTATGGCAAAATATAAAACTTAGTTGTGTTATATGTGCAGTGATATAAGAAGGCATTATTTCTCCAGTCACTGTGATAAAGAGATATTTTGTAGTGTCAAAGGTAAGTTAGGTTTCAGTGGCCCCAGGCGCCAGAACCTCTTTTCCGGGGGGGGGGGAGGAACTTGGGGGGGGGCAAAAGTGAAATTCTGGGGGGGAAAAAAATTGAACAAGGTGTGAATTTTCACCAATTTGGCCCAAAATCGCTGATTTTTGGCCCAAAATCACTGATTTTTGGCCCAAATCAATGAATTTTGCCCCAAATCCTTCATTTTTCTTTCGACCAGGGGGGAAAAACTGGGGGCAAGAAAAAAAAATGGGGGGAAAATTCCCCCCCCATCTGCCCCCCCTGGCCGCCGCCAAGTGATGTTTAAATAACAACATTGCTGGATGGATGTTTTAATCTGAACTCAAATGAAACATCCAAGGATATTCTTAGAGGTGAAAACAATGATTTATGTCAAATTTAGTTTAGTCTAGCTAACATTACTATATTGTATGAGATACCCCTACTTCACTTGTGACCAGTAAAATATTTCCTCTTACCTCTCACGGGGGAATGGACAGACCTAAACTTTTATGAGGTCTCACTTATTTTGAAATCAATCTTATAACCAATGTTAATAAAGTTAATAAAGCAACTCTTCTGGAGTTCTTTTTAGAACAAAAGAATTATGGTTTTTC
>JAMKCH010023176.1:0-61137 GCA_023653785.1 Ophioderma brevispina
AGGCTCCACTTGTGGGGAAGGGTCTGGATGAGGGTTAATAGTTGGATCATTCTGTATTAAAGTATAATGTATGTTAAACTAGAATAATCTCCAACATTTGGTGAGTATATTCTATTTATCCATTTTATACATTACGAAATTGATCCAACTAGTGCATGACTGCCACACTGGTCACTAGGTGGGGGAAGTGGGCCGGTAGGCTCAGTTGCTACGGGGTTTCACACCATGTGAATTTTATGGAAGATGAAATTTAATTTGCCCCCAATGTAACATACATGAGATTATGACAGCATATAATAGCACCTCTATGTCGAAGCATTATACAATTGTATATATACAGATTCCTCACCTTCTGAGCATAATGGTAATGATGATTGACTCCTTCCTCTACTCTGACTTCTTTTAGAAGGCAGAGCGGTGGTAATAATCTTGACGAGCTGACTGGACACCAACGTTTATCTCAGGATCACCATTAACGCTAGGAAGCTCTGGAAGAACTATAGGCCGAGGTACATAATCGAGGTCTGTGTTTTAGCTATCCAACCAGCTCGAGGAAGTAGAATGACCATTGTGCAGATCAGAGAAATCCATATACTTCTGTCGGAGATAAACACATGTATTCTGAACGTCTTCTGGTGAGATGAGCCATAAGGAGGAAGAGGAAGGATGCCAGTCTTGCTGTTAAGTCTAAAAGTGTAGCCTTATCCAACGGTTCAAACGGCTCTCGCCAGCCGACATACCAAAGAACTAAGGGTGAAGATCCCATGACGGAGTGAAATTATCTATGGTAGGACTGTGATCAACCCATTCCCTTTAATGGATCCGATTGAGAGAGAACTATTATCTTCTCCTAATCAACATACGGATTATCATGGATAGTAGAAAGGGCTGACAAGTATTTCCTAATAGTTGATGGTTGGAGGTCCTTGAAGAAAGAGACGTCAGGAGGTTAGCCACGTCACCAACAGAAGCTGTATGGGATCAACTTAGAAATTCTTTCACCAGACGTGTGATAGCGTCGAAATCTACCTAGTAGATAATGGAGGTTGACTTCTTTCTAGCACTGCTAGCAAGGAGGGCAAGCTTCTACTGAAAAACCCTTGCGTTTGAAGGCGAGATTTGAGAGGGGCCACACAGTCAAGTATAGAGATTTTAGCCTTTGAAGCGCCACTCTTTCGATCTTCCGTTACCAGAAGGTTTGACTTATAGGAATCCGTATTGGATGATCCTCCAGAATACTGACCAGCCCTTAAACCTAAACCTTACGTGGCCAAAATGGGGCTGCAAGCAGCATCTGCATGAACTTTGATTGCTTAAATTGGTCCGTACATTGCAATCAGATTGACCCAACTATGTAAAGCAGTCTCGCACCAGACTTTCTCGTCAGCCAGCCCGTGTTTTTGTTTTATACTTTCAGTATGTTGGGAGTGGTAGTAATTTGTCATGCTTGCAAACAGATCGACCAAGCCTGTGTAATCTTAGAACCAGAGCATCATGATGCAGTAGCCTATAAATGATGCCATCAAAGACAACAACAGCATCCTTTAAAGTACCTTTATATATTATTTACAATCGAAAAGGCACATTAATACAATTTTGTTTGACTTTTTTAAAACCAGGTTTTTGGACATCTATATTATATACCAGCGTATTAATTCACATCTTGAGATGAACTTAAGCCAAAAATGTTGTTTTTTTATTTAAAAGAAAGTAGGCACCGAGTTATGCGCGATCGCGCCCCCCCCCAAAACGCGCCAAAAAATCACGAAATTTTTGGGTCTATCACCATTTTGTTGGAGCCATTGCCATTTCACGTTTTTGTAAAAAAAACACCTTTTTTATGTTAATTTGCAATAACAACACAAAACTGATTAGTAAATCATTATTATGCAAAGTTGAACATCGGTGAAAATTGATGACTCACCCAGCTTCCAATAAGTGCAAAAGTAGTCCAAATGTATTTATACATCCTAGCGTAGAACCCTACCTCGGTGCATTAAACAATTAATATGACGCATGCTATCAAAGCTTTCACCGCGCGTGTTATCGGGTCTTTGTTCATAATTGGGTTATCCCTTGGGATAATTTCTTCAGAATTAAACAAATTCGGAGACTTCGGACTTCGGTACGTAGGAATGCGGAATATAGATGAAACAACAACTTACCACACGTGGAACAGTCAGGCAAGAGTGGAAAATCCTGTAAGTCATTCGAGACCGGGGGCGGGGATTCCCCACTGCGGATTCCCATGTCCGAAAGTAAATTATTATCTAGGGGAGGTATGCAAAGGGAGATGTATGCACAAGGCTACTGGAAGTTTTGAGAATGGTTTTTGCAAAGACTTTTTGTTGTTCCTGGTTGACTAGCCGGGCAAACATTAGGAAGCGCATTTTTGCGATTTTTGACTAAAAATAACGCATTTTGCATTTCAAAAGACGGGCCCGCGCATTTTGCGTTTTTTTTATTTTTAAATCGCGTCAAAACCGCTTGGCCTATTTTTATATGTATGATACTAACAAATGCTGCCTTTAATCATGCAATATTAAATGTTACTTCATTGTCATACTTAATTTAACTAATAAATATGATGTGAACCCACACCTTAATATGCCACACTAAATCTGAGCTTTTTTTTTAAATTCATTTTCACTGATATAGACATTCAGTGATGTAGGCCATTAATCAATAGCCAATAATGGAGTAGCCTATGTAAATTTTAAGACTTAACACAATGTATTTTTAGCCTTACATGTACCCAGAACAACAAAATATGAGCCAATGGCCATACAAAAGGACACATTATATGCATTAGAAAGTTTGCCCTGGTCTGCAAGCGAACATATTTTTAGTTCAGTATACTTTGGTAATAGTAAATGTGAGAAGTAGAATGCAAGTGCCAGTGGGAAAATAACTTTTTGGATTATGAGAAAAGAACTTTCCATAAATAAAAAAAATGGCAAGAGTCCGTATATGTACCCCCTTTAAAATTGTAACAGGAAACCAAATTCTTTTTATTATGGCCTTACACTAACAATACCCGAACCCTAAGGCCAAAAATAAAAAAAAAATTGCATGTCGAACTTTGAAGAGGGGGGTACATTATGGAATCTTGCCCAAAAAACAAAACAAATGAAACTGGCTAAAAAGAATCAGTAACTGATATGGAATATCACGTAGGCCTAAGACATGTTATATTTAGGTGAAAATGAAATTAAAAATAACATCTTAAGAAAACTTTTAAAACTTTGTTTAACTTGTTATATCAATAACAGGTTTGCACAATAAAAAACAAAACTTCAATTTTATTAAAAAATCTTGTTCTGTGTGTGAGTAGGTCTACAATATCTACAGTTTGACTTGTTTGAAACAGCATTATTTCATGTAAGTAGCTTGAGGTCAAGCATTTGCAGTTACCAATACTACCTACTTGATTTTGCAAACAATGCCCTGTGCTACAGAACGGGAAATAATAAACCCGCACCATACTTTGTCATGTTAATAACAGAGCTCAATTAGAATACATTTTCCTCTAAAAATGTGATGATTCCATAAAGTACTTAGATGCTGATGTACTATAATTTAATCTTGGTTTATTTCTCTGTTAAAATATATGTAACTTGTTATCTTTAATCTGTTAACACTTCAAAGAGTAACATGTCAGGACAAAGTTGGGTTTTAACCTAACTAACAACATTCACACAAATTGCAATACAACTTTTCCAAGATAAAGTGTAAAATGAAATAGTAGTAGAAAAGAAACTGATGGTTCTTATTTGATAGACAATAAACTATAGTGTGAAAAGACAACTTACTATCTATTAATATTAGTCATTTGTCTTTTACACTATTATTCTAATTTGCAACATTAAATAAGAAACATAATTTAACAAGAAGAGTCCTTACAATCTGCCCTAATGATGAATTAGCTTTGACATAAACAACTAGATTTAACTTGTTAGTATTCTACTGAAACGTTACATTAGAGGAAGAAGGTATTAGTATATTAAGGACAAACCAACATATTCTATCAATATAGTGTCATGAAGATCTGTACTTAATATTAGGGGGTGATTTATGATCTATGCTTCTGTGAATCTTGATGATGGTGATGATGACTATTGTTGTCAATCTTCTCATCTGCTTTAACTTAAATAAAATTATGTTTCATTTAGGCCAAGGAGTCATGCTATTCGCAAGTGTTTTTCTACACTAACTTAAACGTTACTTCTTTTTATTCTTAATTTATTATAACAGTGATTGAAAGTACTAATCCGTGTGGAAGCCTGTGTTTGCATATGTATATGCATACCAGTGCATTATTCACACATTAAAAAGCTGATGGTGAAAATACCATCTGCATATGTAATACAAAGGCACCTTTAATCACAATAGAAAATACAATGCAAATGGTTACTTATTATCATGCCTAGTTTAAATGATTATGATGTGAAATCTGCAAAATGCACATGAACCTGAGCTTATTTTGGTCTTTGTCTTTGTTAAAATAAATCATTTTTTCATGCGACAAGAAGTGATATAGGCCATCATTAGCCAATCATGGAGCCTATGCCAAACCTGACCACCGGTTGTATTAAAATTAGTAATGTGATTTTTACACAGAACCACAACAATATGCCAAATTTTAATGAAAACAACATTTAAATCAATATTCGAAACGATAGCATTCCTAGTTATTTCCATGTCAATTTAAAGGTAACCAACATTTTTTTTCTGGATATATATGTTTAAAGTGTCAATATTTAATCGGACAAGGTGACCTATGGATGGATACTCGGTGCGCCATGAAGAATTTCAAAAGGAGCTGTGAATCCTGCTTAAACATACAGTTTAATTGAGAGTAACACCTAACTTCGATCTTTTGGTTCTCCCTCTATCTCCACCTAACTTTGCTGTAACGTGACTTTCCATTGGGCACAACTGTTTGTGTCAAAGCTAAGACCTATTTATGTCCTGTGAAATCACTATTATTGGGTTGACATTAGGGACAGTATATTACTTTTACTCGGGGCATTTTGGGGCCGTTTTTTGGTTCGCGGATGGGGGGGGTCCCCGTAAATGTCGGACGATTTAGGCCGGTGAAATGAATAATGGTACGTGCAAATTACTGTCGTGCTGGTGTTTTGCACACCTAGAAATGGCGGGTAATTTTAGTTGACTTTGTGGTTGTTATAAAAAACACGGTTGTTTTGGTTTTTTGTAAAAATTTGTTTGCTTTTATTAAATGGAAAGTTGGGGTTTGTTTACTGGATTTTGAAGTCTGTACGAGATCAGCTATCAATGCCTTTAAAAGAAGTATCTGAAAATGCGCTTTCTAGAGTGGGATTTGTTTTTTAAAATGCGTTAGTGTAGTGAAAAAAACTGTTGCTGACAAAAAAGGAATTAGTGATGGGTGTTTCCACCTGGGCGATTTGTTGTAACGCAGGGTAGTGGGTAAGTACACTGTGGTAATAGTGGTAGTCCAAGGTTGCTCTGGCTAGAAACTCCATTGTTGTGGTTGGTCCGGGCTTAGGATGTGCGAGCTAAATAGCGGGGGGTTACCGGGAAGAGCTTTTGACGAAATTAAACCAATGAGACTGGGTACTTGGGACTTGGTAGTAAAACCTCCAAGGACGCCATAAGGGAATTTTGACTGAAGGTGGGTGTCACAGGAAATTACTAGGAGTAATGCTGTACTTATGATGGTTCTTGTTTTTTCAATGTTTTGTTGAGTTTAACAGTTCCAGTCTTTTATTGTTTCGTGGGAAAAATGAGTTGGCGAGTTGGTGCAGATTGGTGGTTGTAGATTTGGAGTTGCGCTGGTATGTCTCTTCTTGCTCATGTCGGTCTTGGGGGGAATGTAGTTTTGGAGGATGTCAAGTTAAATCATGTTGGATTTATCCAGGCCGCTATTCCATATCGGAGATGGGGCGTCTAACAAGAGTATATGGTAGAGCATTTATTTGATATTAATAGAGCATGAGGAAGTTTTCTCTGGATGAACCCAAAGGATTAGAAGGCTTTTGATGCCGCAGTTTGTTGGGAGGTATATCGGCTTTGCTTGTTATTTTTTTAGAAAATTTATTGTTGGGTTTATGTATGTAACAGATGTTTGTTTTTTTTCGATATGACCATCACAAAAGTAATACATATGGGCCTAAAGCATAACTAAAGAAATTAACACAAATAAAAAAAATGAATAAAATAGCAAATGGGAATGAAATAAAGAAAAAATCAGTACAAAAATCTAAAAAAACGAAAAATAAAACCGGAGACAGGGAGAGAGGGGGGAGAGGGGGAGAGAGGGTCGGGCGGGGGGGGGGACAGGGGGGCAGTCCCTGAGCAGAGAAAACCCCATTAATTTAAAAATAAAACAAAAATAAAATACGTGGACACTAGTATTAGAAATATCATTAAAATAAATTGTTAAAATGATACGAAATAATAACATAAAATACAAGGCGACCTCGTATTTACGCGATGCGTAAAATATGTTCCCGCCGAATGTTCGATCAATAACATGTGAAAAATGCAACTTCAATACCCTACCCCTCCCAACTTACCACTGCAACAATCCACCCCTCCCCAAAACACCCGCAAACCCCACGCCCCCCCAACACCACAACAACTCCCCAACACCCCACCCTCATTCCCACAACACACCCCCAGCAACACCATACCCCCTCCTTAACACCCCTCAACACCCCCAACCCTACCCCAATACCTATAACACGCATCCCCTTTCCCCAAAAACACCGCCCATCCCCTCACCCCAACAACCCGCAACACCTCATCCTTTGCAAACATCCGTGAACATCCCAATCTCCATCCCCAACACCCCGCACCCACTCCCACCCCTTACCCCAACACCATGCAAACACCATGCAACCACCCCCCCAAACACTTCCCCAAACACCCGCCCACAAATACCACCCCCAACCCCTCCCCAAAACCCCCCTCATCCCCAACAGCACAGCAAAACCTACCCCCTACTTTATCACCCATCAACACCCAACCCCTACCCAATATACCATACACGCCTCCCCTTTTCCCCAAACACCCGCAACCCGCCATTCCCCTCCCAACACCCCGCAACACTCCCACCCCTGCCCCAACACCATGCACCACCCCACCCCTCCCCCAACACCCCGCCAATACCCAACAACCAGCAATACCCAACCCCTCCCCCAACACCCGCCGCAATACCCAACCCCCCTCCCCCAACACCACGCAACACCCCACCCCATACCACAACACCACCAACACCTCCCCAAAACCCCACCCCCTCCCCATCCCAAACCTCACCCCCCCTCCCCCCAACACTCACCCCCTCCCCCAACACCTCACCCCCACAAACATAGCATAGTAGGCCTCATTTGTAGCGAAGGCATTTGCCCTATCGATGTATGTTTCAGAGATACGCAATTTGCACTATTATTAGCTATTTGCATAACTAAGCAACATATTTCACATACTTTCAAATTGCAAAAAAAGGATGTGCCCCAGATAGGCTATTATGCAGCGCAAGGAATTTTGAGTTCCAATGTACCCATTCAAAATATAGCAATACGCTGATTTGAATAATTAATTAGCTCCTTTGCATACTCAATTTGCCCGAAATACGCCAAAAATTACCTCAGGTCAAGAACTCTCAGCCCGCTTCCTTCCACCCAAGTACATCATTATACGCATTACGGAACTCCAGAAACCTGTACACCAGCATTGCAGGAAAATCTAATAAATTATGCAAATTAGATAACTTACTGAAGCAATTTACGGCCACAATCTAATCAGGTCGAGAAAACTCATCAACCCGCTTCTTCACCAGTACATCATTGTCGCCCGTACGGAACTCCAGATAAATGGTAAACAACATGGGTTAAAATTTTGTCACAGAAGGAAGGCAAGGACGAACCCCTACGGACGGACGAACGGACGGAAAGACGACGGGGACGCTGTGCTCATTACAATCGTCACCGTTCCGAAACTCGTTCGAGCGGGGGGGGACAGGAGGACAATAAAACACGGGACATTATTAATGGTACGCCTTCCCCAAAAAGGAATAGAAATATAACAATATTTTTTGTTTTAAATTATAAATGGAACAAAAAAATTTTTTTTTAAATTCAGGAAAATAAATGATAAAGAAAACGACAAAATAATAAAAAATAAAAGTCACAATATACAAAAATAAAAATAAACGGGGGATGATAATAAAAAAATATTTAAAAATTAATAAAAATCAAAGCCGTATACACAAAAAATATTAATAATATACATCGTTAAATGAATTAATAAACTTAAATAATTAACACTGAACAAAATAAAGATAGATGACTAAATAAGTAAAAATAAAAAAAAAACCCACACAAATACAATTAAAACCCAAAAATTTTGAATAAAATTATTCGAAAATGAAAAAGATAATAGAAACAAATCAACAAAAATGATTAATAAAAGTAATCGTTACCAATAAAAAAATTGAAATGAAAATAAAACAAATTAAAGATGACCTAAATAGGGGTTACAATACAAACTCCATAATAAATAAGAATGAACCCATATACACTTACATAAAAACAAAAATAACCATATGAATAAATATATACATTATAAATTAAAAATCCAAATAAACAAACAACAAAAGAATTGTTCGCGAATGACATTTGCATTATTGTAACCCGTTGGCGTATATACTTCAAGCAATTGTAAAGAAAACTTACAGCTTCAAATTCATGGACAGCCTTTCACCGTACAAACTTTGCATGTTTTTATAGACCAACTAGAGTCTACCCACCACAGCTACACAGACACACTGTAGAATTTCTTACCATCAAGATTTTTTTCCAAGTGACATCTGCATCTGGAACAACCCATCAGCGTTACGGGTTCAGCTCAGTCAACTGGGATTTTCCGGAGTGCCTGAAAGACCCACTCACACTCCGCTAGCTAGCACACAGGACATTCTTTTACGTGCCACCAGTCTTTTCTTCCCTGCACACTTTGTTGATTCTGTTGCCTGTGACCAAGCACCATTTTGCACCTAGACCAACAATCTCTACTACTGGTGAGTTATATGTTGGAAGAAGATTAAGATAGATGCCGTCACAGTCAACTAGAAAAACTTGCAAGTCGCCTCTGAAAATCGCAGCCACGGCATTACAGTCATATTTACATCAATTCAAACATTAAACAACTTGCAGGAAAACGTTCTTGCCCTGCTTCAATTAACATACAAATTCCGGCCAACCTCGGTTAACAAATGGCTAAGAGCGACCGATAAGGTTTTGACAGAAAGACATCACAACCACCGCCAACTTGAACCCACTGGCAACCCAACAAATTACCGCCCTCCCCCGCACTAACCAGTCCCCAAATAACCAGAAAACCCTGAAATCTAGAAAGCCGAGAACCGTGACATTTCTAGTGTTGCTTTTACAAATGATGGTACAATCATGAGGCATATTATTTCTTAATGTCTCAATAACAATTAAGCAATACATTGTTTTACAACAGCTCAATAGGCCTGATCAGTTTCATTATCTGCGTTTCATCAATTGTCAAAAGAAAGTAGTGGTCCCTAGTAGTGTTCTTGGTAACTGAAATTGTGGGTCAGTCACAACTTTGTAACAAAATCATTTATATTCATCCAAGTAAACTTGAACTAATATACACATTTTCCAACCCTGGCACTTCAAAATTAGGCTAATTTTGTCCCACTGATAATACTAGACAAATGTTTTTAACGACTTTTATATATCCATAAGGATATGATAAATAAACACATTTTTTTCACCTTCAGTAAATATGTGAACAAGCCACAAGGTTATACAATTACTCTACAATATTGTTAGCCTGGCCCCAAGAAGAGACAACACAGTTGGCATATTTAACCTATTGGCTCCAGATAGCAGTATCAGGCCACTGGTGATTGGTTGGACGTCAGTTGAATTAGTATAGGCTGGATCAACAGTACAACTAGTACATCTAGCAAGGTAACTTGTAAAGAAAATTTACTGCCAATTGGGTATTAGACTAGCTGCAAATGCAATGGCTCTCTAGGCCACATTGATACTGCATGGCTTTCAGCTTTCCCCACAGCAATGCATCTAACATTATAGGAACAACAGACAAATCCCCATAATGATTGCCTACCCACACATTATGCCAAAACACAAAGGCCGAACCAAATGCCCCAAAACGCACAATCCGCGCAGAATTGTTTTGAAAATCCACAACATAACTTTTCAAGAAATGGTCATTACTTGAATACTGGCAAGTTTCAAATGAATTGAATAAGACATGAGAGACTAGTTGATGAGATACTATTGGGTTTCCTACTCTAATTTGCTACGTGATGACAATAGCCCCCCACCTATATATTAATAGGCTAAAAATGCATCTGCGCAAATACGTCTGTTAGATGCCACTCCACAGTTGATTCTGGTAAGCTATCATATTGGCTGACTTTCCCCTTGAAAAACTGTCTACGAAATTGTTGATAACTCCAGGGAGATGTTTCGCCTTCAAGGGTAATAGAATGATTCTTGCACCAAGTGAGGAGGCGAATAGTCACAGTGCACCTGAGGAACTCTTAGTTCCTCCTTGTGGTTTCTGTAGGCAACTACTGTGGAATAATCTGAGCTGATTTCAACAGATTTCCAGATATCGTCTGTTTTGAATCACTTAAGCAATAACATCAGCACCGCTATACTTAGTACATTTATGTGGTGTTTTTTTAAATCTTCGAACCAACTCCTTAATTTTATGTACCTCATGCATGCTCCCCAACCTGTCTTCGAAGTATCTGTCGTAATTACAACTTAGTGTGGTAATCTGTGGAATTTCTTTCCCACCATAAGGAACTTGAGTTGCTAAACCATCGTATTCAAAGGACTTGGCGATATAGGTCTTGACAGTAGTCTCTGAGTAACTCCGAAGGTGTAGCTGGAAAAAGTTCCCACCACAATCTGCAGAAGGGTAGAGGGTCTACTAAGCTTGCCATCATTCCTAACAGCGGAGCCAGAGATGAGCTGAGATGAACTTTTCTCTTCAGAATGAGCAGGATGCAATCTTAAATTCTGCCATTCTTCTTTCTGGGTTGGAAAATGTCTTTAGATTTCTTCAATCCAAGATTGGTCTAGAAACTCCGGCTTCAGACTCTGGAAGAGGCTGTTGATACTTAAGTTTATCATGAAACCCAGCTCATTCACTGTCTTATAACAATTTTAACTATCTTATCAGGCTTGACTTGTTTGTGGCTACAATCACTAGTCGTCCGAGATAGACGACTATCTGGATACCCCTCTTCTCAGATGTTCTGCTCTGCCGTTGCTTCTACTATCTTGTAAAGGTAAGGGGAGCAGTATAAAAGAACCGAATGCAGAACTCGAAACTGTAAGACTGGTTATCGAAATTGGAAGCAACCATCGTTGAGGGATTCGGAAAAACTGGAACTGAATTAAGACTCCTTAAGTCTCATTGTGCCGACCACCCTAAACAACTCTAGATAAACAGCTGATGAGTTTTCATTCTGAAATGGTCCTCGACGAATAAATCTGTACAGAGGGCGTAAATTGAATATTGGGTCTGAGATCTCCTGTTTTCTTAGGAGCTAGGGAAGAAAGAGTAGAACACCTTCCCTACATTTATTATTGGAAAAAGTTTTTTCCTTTTCCCTTAAAACAAACTCCTTCACTACATTCTAGAATCATAGCCTTTGAAGTCTCTTTTGGCATAGGTAGGTTAAAAAGGAATCAGTTGACCTTCCTCCCCTACTCGCGCCACGTTTGGCGCCTCTAAGTCTGGAGTAGGAGGAATAACTTCTATACTGTCTGGAACCTCTATATTTGAATTTGCTGCATTAATATCCGTAACTCTACTTCCGAACGGAACCTCCCTTGGGGGTGGGGGGTTTTTTGTTCCTCTGTTGCAGGAGATATAGTAGAAGTTGAAGCCCTTCTGTGGTATCCATAATCATAACCGTTTATATCTGGAGGAACCTTCGACTTCCTATTGGTAATTCATAACGTTTATGTTCTGTTAGGAACCTTCTACTCCTTAGTGGTAAATTTTCTAACGTTTATGTCGTAGGAACTTCGACTCCTTAGTGTAACTTCTTGACAGCTTAATCTAACAGCTAACACATCCTCTTCTTGAGAAGCGAAGCTAGACACTGACCTCCAAAGAATCTTTTCCTCAGGGGTTATAAAAGAACCTCTTGGGCTGAAAGGATCAAAGCGTCAACAGCATTCTTCGGTCTAACTGGTAAGGCAATCTTGGAAAAATGCTCCGCAGAAACTAGATGAAGATCTCTCAATATCAATGAACTCTCTCATACTTCTTAGACAGCTCACAAAAGGCTCCAGTCAAACCCACTTCATAAATACTTAGAGAGCAGTAAAAAAGGCTACAATCCGATGTTTCTCAAACCATCACTGGCAATCTGTTCCAAAGAATATCGAAGATCACCATCTTTGCCCTCATTCATGAAATCTAACTCTCAACTCTCTGGGCATTCAATACTAGAAGAACCAGCTTCAACTCCAGCTCATGGGCATGGTCTCTGCTTAACGAAAAGTTCTTCTCAATCCGACTTTCCATGTCATCCCAGCAAGTGTGGGAACCAAGGACTGAGAAGAACTTAAAATCTTCCTCACATGTGAGGAAACTCAGGATCAATCGAGAAGGGGAGTCTTCGATAAACTTTACCATAGACTTTCTGAACCCTCAATAGTCTGTCTGATCGGCAGTAACAGAATGAGAGGCTTCACAATCTGCTTCTTGTAATGCGTAGCAGCTGAAGCAAAACTGGATTACTTGTATCTTGAAGAATCGCAATTCAAACCTCGATGAACCAAAACAGCCGACAAGCCAGGCACAACAACATTAGGAAATAGGTACTCACTGCGTCAAGAAAGCTGACATCGAATAAGGCTCCACAAACTTGGAATCGTCTCACATTTTGGTATCCTCCTCGATCAATCAGAATCTTTACCCAATTTTCACCAGTGCGCTCTACACTGGTAGTGGGCTTCGACTAGAATGTGCAAATGAGGAGTAGCATCAGCCCATATTGAGTAGTCTCAGAAATCTCAGCTTGAACTGCATAGAAACAGAGCTGTCCCAAAGGTCATGACTCATAGTTTTGTGATGAATCAAATAAAGAGCATGAGAAGAAAACCACTTCCGATACACGTGAATAAGTTGTTTTTAAAAGATATCGTCATACATAACACGAAGTTTCTGCCTCATAATCCTTGAAGGCAGACATATTCTTTATTTAAAACCCCGCACTAACAGATTTCTTAACTCTAGACTATAAAAAATCATCATCATTTAACGTCTCTTGATTTCGAAAAATCATAGACTCATACCACTTGATCTCTTGTTAAAGAATCACTATAAGAGGCTATGTCAACGTTGCCGGAGGAACGTTTCCGTCATGAGAGAAACTGCTTTCTCTGCTTTCTGCTTTCGAACAACATATCAGATCGGATCTTTAGTTTAATGATATGATAAGTCATCACTATGTCTTGTTCCAGAAATACCGTCCGATCATAGAACTTGGGATCCCCGACGTGAAGAAATATCCGAAGGAGCCTCTAAAACTTGAAATAATTATGGCTAGGAGAATCATGATGTCTTCTCTTGCTACTGAATGAGACCCTCTAGTCGGAGTGGAGAAAGAATACTTAACTCATAAGTAATCTCTGTAACTGAGAAACGCCCGACTACTGTGCTGAATATCTCTCCGAATACTTCTTATGTCAGTGGCACTAAAAAAAAACCACCCCGTTACCCTAGCTCTGTCAATTATTGTGGCTATCACTGAAACTGCGTACTCTGGACTGCGACCTCTGAAGTCGACGCGTCTAGAACCGAACACGGAATCTTCACCTTTCTGGTACGAGATGAGGTGGTACGGGAGAAAGGAACCTTTTCCTGAAAACCGATACGGCTATAACCGCTTGAGACTTGACTGGTTGAGGAGGACTGAGAATTGAACGGCTAACGATGTAGACACAACTGCCCGAAGTTGACTAGAGGAATGGTATAATGTTTACCTCCGGAAACCACGTGACGGCCCGAACATTAGCTCGACTGTAGCTCGCCGAAAACTGCATAAAGTACTTGCACATCTGAAGAACCACGGTGACGGCCCGGCGATCGGTTTAGGCAGACGGACGGGCGGACCCCTGTAACGGCTTGCGTCCTGAAGTAGGCGGATTAAGAACTTTCGCCTTCTGAATAAACAACCTCTGCTTGACAACTCTAACTTTCTTCGAAGCCGTGGAGGAGAAGCTCTGACCTATGTTGAAAGAATAGCTAACTCCACTATCGCCGAAGAAAGACTCCTGCTCTTGTATAACTACCGCTGACCTGTCGGTATATTACAGTAACATTGGCGGTGCCTGCAGTAATAGAACCGAGTTTACCCACGGGACGTGAAGCAACGTCCGTCAAGATTGTATAACAGACTCTAGTAATGATCAGACATCATTAATTTGCTTCTATCATCATCACACAAAACGCTATCGACCACCAGGAAAGCCGCCGGTCTTACAGGTACCACCGGTACGTTATCCATTTCTCTATCACATAAATAGGTCTTAAACAATGGAGACGATGAGCTCCCTATTACTGCTACCACACATGACCCACGGTTGTCCGAACTCAGACTATAATTCATATGCATCACCATGGTCCATTGGATAGCGGGCTGTTCAATCTATCACGCCACGGATATAATGTGTCAAAGCCCCTGACTGCCTCACGCATTGAAGAATCATCAATCGGACTGAGGCCCGCTACGCTAAAGTGAATACCTATTCGCCGCTGTATTAACTTCAGTGTGAAATCCGTGAGTAGGCCATGGCTGGATTTTCTTTAGACTTATAGAGAGGCGCAAGACACCTCGGACACTCACCGGTGATAATCTTCCAATTCAACCTCTGAATAGAAGGAGTGATTGATCACAGCCAGTCGTACATAATCCTTAAATCCACTCTGATTCACATTCAATCAATGGCCCTCTATCTTCATAAGAAGATGGTGTGGCTGGAAAAACGACTTGCCCTATAAACTGTTAGTAGCCTCTTCTGCAACCACGGTAGTTAGTATCGCCTTGAGACCTAATAAATCAATGGTAGATTCTTGATTTGTCTGGTAGAAATATTTGGTAGGCCTTCGCTGGTCCGAAGACCCGAGGGAGATGCCCTGGACAGAGACGGAAACCAGGGCTCATGCTAAGGATTTTTATTTGTGTAGCATTTTTGCAAACCGCTCCTGCTTGATCACTGTTGAATCGCGCAAACTAGTAGATGGAAAAAATTGCTTAAACAAGCTTATAAAATTGTCATAGCCATGGCAGAAAATTTTTGTAGCAAACTTCTATGCTAAACATGCTATCATGAGCCCTGGATGGAACTGTGTAGCCTGGGCCTTATCTTCTTGTTTTTCTCTCCATATACACAATACTAATTCGTCCAAATACGTCTGGATTACCAATTCTTACCACTCTTAGTGTATATATAACAGGGTCCTCTTTTCTCTTGAACACTTACAGCAGTTCACACACAGTTCATGAGGGTTCTAGTCTGGTTCCTTCGAAGGAACTCTTTACACTCAAACATCTTCAGAGTGCACGGTAGAGGAACATCTTGCTGTACTCAAAAGTAAGACAACTTGTGCGTATGTTAGATACAGTAAGTAAACCCAATGGCGCGAACCGGATTTCCAAAGGTAGAATAGGATAAGGCCAAGTAGACAGAACAGACGAGACGAGACAGGAGACGCAGGGCACACCCCCCCCCCGAAATTTGAAAAATTAGAGATTCATTCTGCACTAGCTGGAAATACACTGAGAAACACAGATACCCGTGAGGCTATAACAAGGGGCGAAAGAGAAAATATCATTAATGGCAGGGACAACGTGAGACAGGGAAAATGTCCCAACATGCCCTGGCAGTCATTGTGGACTTACAAAAGGGGGGAGCAACCTGGCAAGGAATAAAAGCCCACTTAATACCCGTCATAAAAACGAGCGACGCGAAAAACGGCCTAAGGCTCGCGGGGCAACCATGGGAAGGGATAATACATAATACTTATGGCAACATCTCCATTTCTGATCTTCCTAATTCCAATCTTGAAAAAAAAATATCTTCACACCAATCAGCACGTCATCCACCAAACTAACTCCATGAACAGTTGTACAAAATATCCTCCAGATGCAATATATAAATATTCCACAATAACATAAGGCTATAATGGGGAAAAATTATGTATAAATATCCGAATAAAAATTCAACATGGTGCCCCGACCTGAGACACAAAACAGAGCAAAGTGAATCATGTGTGCCAGTGACGATAAGGATGGGCGTTACCGATGCTAGCGTGGGACCGCTACTAGCAATGGGCGCACCAAAAGTTTTAATGTGGCATAAGTGGTGTCTCGAGGCTTTTTTGAGCACAAAAAATGCAACTAGTTGGACATTTCGTAATGTATAAAATGAACGAAATAGAATGGCATAACCAGTGATGCATGGAGATTAGCCCTAACACCTCAAAATGCTGACATAATAACAACTGACTGTGCACACATTTGCCCCAATTTCCCTCTCAGAAAGGAGAGGGGGATACCTAGCGATCGTACCTACCTCCGCGAACCTACTTTTGCACAAATTGTCTCATTGGGCCCCCGGAACAGAATCCTCTATACCACATTAAAAATTTCGCGACCGCGAAAATAGTCCGCCGATAGGCGGCACTTTTTGGGCAACTCACCGCCCATGCGCGGTGAGTAGTCCTTATCCCAAATTGTGTACAACACAACCTTCCCGAGACCTTCTTGTGGGTGGAAAAAAACTTGTGGGGAGGGCGTAGGTCGCGGAGTGCAGAGGGTAGGTATCGATCGCTAGTGTATCCCCCTCTCACTTCTGAGAGGGAAAGACACTGCGCCTCTCGATAGCTACCCTCCGCGACCATACTTTTGCACTGTATCCCACTGGTAGTCTCAGGGGGTGGAAGAAGGTACGGGGATGTAGTCACCAGCGCTAGCTTCCCGGCTCGCACCGACGAGCACTCACCTAGAGCTTCTTGATGCGCTCACTATACTGGCCCACACCAGTGCTTGCTAGGAGAAGTAGTAGCAACATGTCCCCTCTCAGCAACAGAACGTCTCGAAGATAAAACTCTCTGAAACGTGGTTTCGGAACTCCAACCGGATAGTAGCCAGGAATCCTGAGATTGAGGAGCCTTTGTAAAAGGCCCAGGAGGAGGCGTGAACGAACATCATGGGACCTAGCCCAAGAGCCGACCAACCGATCGTGATGTTTTCGGTGTACGCTTCGGATGGTCGAGGGAACCCAGCCCCGGCTAACTGTGTACTCGCTCCGGACCCATATGGAGGGCCGTGGAGATGAACAGCTGTTTGTCTTCCGGCGCCCTTCGGTACGCTTAATGTACCATTTTAGAGCCCAACCGGGCACCAGGGTTTCGCCGACCGTTCCTGCAGCCAGGGCCAGGTCTGGGAGAAAACCCACAGGGTGTGGGTGAAAGAAGGGTCTGGATTCTTAGCGAGAAAAAACCAGCTCGTGGGAGGATGGACACGCGTCCTTCGACCACCGCAAGTGAGCCTCGTCAAGGACAAGGCATGTATCTCGAACCCCGTCGCGGAAGCGACTGCACGAGAAAGGGCCATCTTCCCAGATAAATCCCGGAGACTGGCCCCCTCCACTGGCTCGAATTCCTCGGACCCTAAGAACTGGAGCACTAGGGGCAGATCCCACTCCGGAACGAACCGGGGGACGAACCGAAAACATGGCCCTTTAGCAGATTCGTAAGGATCCTCGGGTTGTTCGAGACGACTATGCCGTCTCTGAAGCCCCGATGGAGCACGACGCTGTTGATGTTGGGCGCCCAAACCCTCGTGGAAAATTTCCGTTAGTAAATCCCGATCTGCATCAGACGCAGACAGCTGATCGATCTCTCGAATGGCGCACCATCTATAGACCGGCCGGGTCGAGAATCGCAAGTTCTCTAGTGGACTTCCGCCTTGCCTGAGCAGCGAGCGCGGCAGCCTGTTGGCGGGAATGTGCCAGGACAATCAGGTTGAGAGCGCGTGGTACGCTCTGGGACGGACGGTCGGCTGAGGGACCGACTTATCAATCCGCGCTGAGGGAGCAAAGATGGAGTCCCCCACTAGCAGCTCCAGAAGCCGTGGAACCACAGCTTAGCGGCCACTAGTACATCTAGCAAGCGTAAAACTTTAAATTTTACGCCAATTGGTTATTAGGACTAGGCTGCAAATGAAAGGGCTCTCTAGGCCAGATGATAATGCACGGCTTTCAGCTTTCACACGTCATGCATCTACATATAGGACAACAGACAAATCGACCATTATGAATGCCTACCAACACAATTATGCCAAAAACACAAAAGGCCGAACAAAATGACCACCAAAACGCAACAGCCGCTAAATGTAAAAATCAACAACATAACTTTTCAAAGAAAGGTCTTACTGAAGACCGGCAAGTTTCAAACAGAATGGACAAGACATGAGAGACTAGGTATGAGATAATCTTGGGTTTCCTACTATAATTTGTACGTGATGACAATAGCCCTATATATTATAGGCTAAAATCATCTGGCAAAATACGGCTGTTGAGATTGGCCACTCCACAGTTGATTATGAGTAAGCTATCATATTGGCTCACTTTCCCCTGGAAAGACGTCTACGAATAGTTGATAACTCCAGGGCGATGTTCCGCCTTAGGGTAAAGAATGATTCTGGCACCAAAGTGAGGAGGCGGATAATCATAGTGCACATGAGGATACACTTTGTTCCTCCTTGGTTGTTTAGTAGAAACTACTGGGAATAATCTGATCTGATTGTCACGATTTCCCGATATCGTCTGTTTGAATCACCTTAAAGCATAACACACCGCTAGTAACTCTAGTACATTTTGTGGTGTTTTTTTAAATCTTCGACACACTCCTTAATTTAGTGGGACCTCATGGCATGCTCCCCACCTGTCTCGAAGTATCTGTCGTAATTACAACTTAGTGTGGAAATTCGTGGATGAATTTCTTTCCCACAATAAGGAAACTGAGTTGCTAAACCTAGTATTCAAAGGACTTGGCGATATAGGTCTTGACAGTAGTCTCTGTAGTAACTACGAGGTGTAGCTGGGAAAAAGTCCCCAACCCACCAATTGCCAGAAAGGGTAGAAGCTACCGAGTTGCCAATTCCTAAGGCAGCGGAGCCATAGAAGAGCTGGAGATGAACTTCTCTTAAGAATGAGCAGGATTGCAATCTTAAAATTCTGCAATTCTCTGTTCTGTTGGAAATGCTTTAGATTTCTTCAGATCCAAAGATTGTGCTAGAGAAAAACTCCGGCTCAGCTCGGGAAGAGTTTGAATACTTAAGTTATCATTGAAAACCCAGCTCATTCACTGTCTTATAACACTTTTAACTATTTATCAGGCTTGACTGTATGGTGCTACAATCAACTAGTGTCGGCGAGATAGACGATATATCGGACTACCCCTCCCTTCTCAGACTGTTCTGCGTTGATTCTTATGTGTAAAGTAAGGGAGCAGTTGAAAGACCGGAATGGAAGAACTCGAAACTGGTAAGACGGGTTATCGACATTGGAAAGCGAGCCATCGTGATGATTAGACAAAAACTGGACAGGATGTAAGAAATCCTTAAGTCCAAAGTTGTGGCCGAACCAGCCCTTAAAACAAAACGCCTAGGTAACAGCTGAGTGAGTTTTCATTCTGAAATGTCTCGGGACACGAATAAATCGGACAGAGGGCGTTAAATTGAAGATTGGTCTAAGATCGCCGTCTTCCTCGGAGCTAGGAAGAAGAGGTAGAACCTTCATACATTTAGTATTGGGAAAACGTTTTTTCCTTTTCCTTAACAACTCCTTCACTACATTCTAGAATCATAGCCTTTGAAGTTTCTTTGCGGCATAGGTAGGTAGGAATCAGTGAACCTTCTTCCCCTACTCGCGCCACGTATGGCGCCTCTAAGTCTGGAGTAGGAGGAAATAACTTCTATAATGTCTGGAACCTCTATATTTGAATGCGCATTAATAGTCGTAACTCGCACTTCCGAAAGGAACCTCCTGTGTCCCTGTTGCAGGAGTATTAGTAGAAGTGGAAAGCCCTTCTGTGGTAGCCATAATCGTAACGTTTAGATCGGAGGAACTTCGACTCCTGAGTGGTAAATTTCATAACGTTTATGTCTGTAGGAACCTTCGACTCCTTAGTGGTAAACTTCTTGACAGCTTAATCTACAGACTAACCACAATCCTCTTCTTGAGAAGCTATCTAGACCACTGGTGCCCTCAAAGAGATATTTTCCTCAGGTATAAAAGAAACATCTTGGCGGAAAGGATTCAAAGCGTCAACAGCATTCTGTCTTTCTAATGGTAAGCAAAATTCTGAAAAAGTCCGCAGAAGAAACGAGTGAAGATCTCATTAGTAAATAGAAACATCTATCAATAGGTTCCTTTAAGACAGCTCCACAAAGGCTCCAGCAAACCACTCATAAGATGACTTAGAGACAGTAAGGCGACAATCGATGTTCTCAAACCATCACGGGCAATCCGTACCAAAAGTCGAAAGATCACCATTTTGCCCTCATTCCATGATATACTCTCTGCGATCCAAATACGTAGAAGAGAAAACCATCTTCAACTCCAGCTGATGGGCATGTCTCTGCTAACGAAAAGTCTCTCATCAGAACTTCAGAATCCCAGCAAAGTGTGGGAACCAAAGGAAACTGAGAAGAAAAAATCTCCTCACAGGGTAGAGAAGATTCAGAATCAATTGAGAAGGGGGGTATTTCGATAAACCTTTCAAATAGACTTCTGAACCTATCACTAGTCTGTCTAGATCGGCAGAGAGACAGAATGAGCGGCTTCACAATTCTGCTTTTGTAATGCGTAGCAGCTGAAGCAAAAACGTGGAGACTTTGTATCTTGAAGATCACATTTCAACCTCGATGAACCAAACAGCCGACAAGCCAGGCACAACAACATTAGGAAATAGGTACTGCGTCAAGAAGAAGTTGACATCAGAATAAGGCGCTCCACAAATCTGGGAATCTCTCACAGTTTGGGTATCCTGATCATCAAATCAGAATCTTTAACAACTTTCACCAGTGCGCTCTAAACTGTTAGTGCTTCGACAGAATGGGCAAGAGTGGAGTGACATCAGCAATAATGGTGCGTTAGTCTCAGAAATCTCAGCTTGAAAACTTGCAATAGGAAGAGCGCTGTCCAAAGTAGGCTCATAGTGGTTGATGATGAATCTAGTAAAGAGTCAGTGAGAAGATGAAACACTTCCGGCTACCGGTGAATAAGTTGTTTTAAAAGATATCGTCATACATAACACTAAGTTTCTGCTGATTAAATCCTGGAAGAAGGCAGGACCAGTCTTTTTACGCAAGCTACAGAATTCTTAACTCTAGATTAAAGAAATCCTACATCATTTTAAACGTTTGATTTCGAAAATCATAGAAACATTCATACAACTTGATCTCTTGTTAAAAGAATTCACTATAAGAGGCTATGTCATCGTTGCCGGAGAGGAAGTTTCGTCGGAGAAGAAGAAACGCTTTCTAACAACAAATCAGATCTGGATCTTTAGTTTAATGATATGATAAGTCATCACTATGTCTTGATCCCAGCAAATATCTTACGATCATAGAACTTGGATACCCGACGTGAAGAACTATACGAAGGAGCCTCTAAACTTTAATAATTATGGCTAGGAGAACTTTGATGTTTCTCTTTCTACTTGAATGAGACCCTCTAGGCGGAGTGGAGAAAGAAAAGAATACTTAACATGAACGACGACACTCTGGACTGGAATATCTCTCCGAAGAACTTTATGTTCAGTCGGAAACTAAAACACCTTCCTTTACCCTAGATCGCAATTTGTGGTGGCTATCCCTGGACGACTTGCACATACTGGGACTTGCGACTTGGAAGGCGAGCGGCTGTCTAGAAGAAAACCGAAACACGGAAATCTCACCTTCGGGTACGAGAGAGTTGTACGGGAGCAGGGAACATTCCTGAACACGCGACGGCTGACGCGTGACTTGACTGGTAGGAAGACGGAGAATGAACGGTTAAATAAGATGAAGAACGGTTGGTACTACGGAGGAAAGGTAGAAACGTTTACATCCGGAGAACCACGGTGACGGCCCGACAGTAGGCCGACGGTAGGCTCGACGGAAGAATGGTAGAAATACTTGCATCTGAAGAACCACTGACGCCGGCGATCAGCTAGGCAGACGGACGGGCGGACTGTAAACGGCTGGACTCCTGAAAGGAGGCGGAGTAAGAGTAGAACTTCCCTTCTTGAATAAAACACCTCTGCTTGAACAACTCTAACTTTCTTCAGAGCCGTGGAGGAGAGAAGCTAGACCTATGTTGAAGATATCTTAACTCCACTATCCATAGAAATTCTCCTGTCGTGTATAACTAAACTCATGATCCTGTCGGGTATTTACAGTAACATGGGCGGTTGGCCTGCAGTAATCGAAAACGAGTTTAACCCAGGACGTGAAGCACGGTCGTCAAGAATTGTAGAACAGACTCTAGAATTATCATGACACTCATTAATTGCTTCTATCATCATGCAACACAAACGCTATAGAGCCACAAGGAAAGCCGCGGTCTTACAGGATACCAACGTTTCCCGTTATCCCATTCTCTCAAACTACAATGGGTCCTTTAACAACCTGACGGATGAGCTCTATTGATGTTACCACGGTTGTCGAACTCAGAACCTATAATCATATGCACACCATGGGCCCCGTGGATTGAGCGGCTGTTTCATCTATCACTCCCGGAGGATATGTGGCAGCCTGACGCTCACGCATTGAGAATAATCATCGGACTGAGGCCAGCTACTTTAAGTTGAATACACTGATTCGCCGCTGGCTTACTCACGGGTAGAAGCCGTGAATTAGGCCAGTGGCTGATTCTTTCAACTGAGAGAGGCGGGTGGCACCGTCGGACTACTCAACAGTTGAGAATCTTCCAATTCACTATGAATAGAAGGAGGGATTGATCAGGCCAGTCGTAATAATCACTTATCCCTTCGGTTCAGATCAATTCATAGGCCTCTATCTTATAGAAAGATGGTTGGGCTGGACGAACTGCCCTATAAAAACTGTTGAGGTAGCATCTGCAACCACGGTAGTAGTATCGCCTGGAGACTATAATCAATGGTAGATCTTGATTGTCTGGATGGTTTGGTCGAAATAGTGTGGGTTAGAGCTTCGCTGGTCGAAGACCGGCGGGGGGAGATGCCCTGGAAGGAGATGGAACCAGGGCTCATGCTAAGGATTTTATTTGGGTAGCAATTTTTGCAACAACTCTTGCTTTGATCACGTTGATAGCGCAAACGATAGGGAAAAAAAGAAAATGCTAAACAAGCTTTAAAAATTTGCCATGAGCAAATGGCAGAAAATGGGTAGCAAACTGCTATGCTACACAAGCTATATGAGCCTGGATGGGAACTGTGTAAGCCTGGGCATTAGTCTTTGTCTTCTCTCCATATACAATATAATTCGTCCAAATACGTCTGGAATTCCCCATTCTGGACCCACTCTAGTTATATATAAAAGGTCCTTCTCTTGAACAATTACAGCAGTTCACACACAGTTCAGAGGGTTCTAGTCTTGTCTTCGAAGGAAAACTCTTACACTCAAAACACTTCAGGAGTGGCACGGTAGAGGGTATAGAGGGCATCTTTATGTAACATCAAAAGTAGACGGAACTTGTAGCGGAGTTAGATACAGTAAGGAAAACCCATGCCGAGAACCTGGATCCAAAGGTAGAATAGGATAAGGCCAAGGAGGACAAGACAGACGAGACAAGACAGACGCAGGCACCCCCCCCCCCCCGAAATCTTGAGACAAGAATTAGAGATTATGCTGCACGACGGCTGGAAATACACTGAGAAACACAGATGACCGTGAGGCTATAAACAAGGGCGAAAAGAGGAAAATGTATATTAATGCAAGGGAGCAGACATGAGACAGGGACATGTCCCCAACAGCCTGGCGGGGTCAAATATGTGGGACTTACAAAGGGGGGAGTTAAACCTGGCCAAGGAATAAGCCCAATTAATAACCGCAGTACGAGCGACGCGGAAAACGCCTGAGCCTGGGCTCGCCGAGCAACCATGTGAAGGGGAATAATACATAATACTTTGTCAACATCTCCAATTTTGATCTTCCTAATTCCAATCTTGAAAAATCTCACAAAAGCATCAGCACGTCATCCACCAAAACCCGATGAACGTAGTAATAAAAAATATCATCCAGGATGCCCAATATATCTCTAGGTATCCAAAAATAGGCGATAATGGGGAAAAAAGTATGTATAAATATCCCAATAAAAATTCCACATGGTGCCCCGAAATGAGACACAAAAAAGCGCAAAGTCATGGGTGCCAGTGACGATAAAGGATGGGTCGTACCGATGCTAGCAGGGGACCGCTACTAGGCATGGGCGCACCAACTTTTTAATGTGACAGAAGGGGTGTTTGTTCTCGAGGGCTTTTTTTGAGCACAAAAACTGCAAGTTGGATCATCGTATGTATAAAATGGACGAAATAGAATGATTAAAGTGAGGCATGGATTTATTAGCCCTAAAACCTCAAAATGATGGACAAATACACAACTTGACTTGTGCACACATTGCCCCATATTTCCCTCTCAGAAGTGAGAGGGGGATACACTAGCGATCGATACCTTCCCTCCGCGACCTTACTTTTGCTTAAATGTCTCATTTGGGCCCGACCAGAAACCTCTATCACATTAAAATTTCGCTACCACGAAAAATAGTCCGACGATAGCGCGCACTATTTTTCGGTCAACTCAACCCCCATTCGCGGTGAGTCGTCCTTATCACAAATTGTTTCCCCAAATTGTGTACAAACAACAACCTTCCCGAGACCTTCTTGTGGTGGAAAAACATTGGGGAGGGTCGTAAGTCGAGAGGGTAGGTATCGATCGCTTAGGTATCCCCCTCTCACTTCTGAGATGGAAATACACTGCGCTTTCGATAGCTACCCTCCGCGACCTTTACTTTTGCACAGTATCCAACTGGGTAGTCTCAGGCGGTGGAAGAAGTGGTACGGGGAGGTAGGTCACAGCGCTCGAATGTCCCCGGTCTCGCACAGAGAGAGGACTCCTTAGAGCTCTTGATTGAGCTCACTAATAATGGCACACAGTGCTGCAGTAGCAACATCCACTCTCCGCACCAGAACTTCTCCGAAGATAAATCTCTGAAACGTGGGTTGCGGGAACTCCAACCTATAGTAACCAGGATATCCTGGATTGAGGAGCCTTTGTAAAATGCCCAGGAGGAGGTGCGAGCACGTACATCATGGGATCTAGCCCAAGAGCCGACCAACCGATACGTGATGTTTTCGTTGTGCGTTCGGATGGTCGATGGTGGTAACCCACGGCTAACTGGGTCCTTCGCTGCCGGACCCTATGGAGGGGCCTGAGAGATAGGAACAGCTGTTTTGTCTTCCGTGAGTAATTGGTACGTTTAAAGGTACCATTTTAGACCGAACCCGGGCACCAGGGTTTCGCCGACCGTCCTGCCGCCCAGGGCCAGGTTGGGAGAAAAAACACAGGGTGTGGTGTGAAGACAGTGTCTGATTCTTAGCGAGAAAAAAAACCCGCTCGTGGGGGGATGGACACGCCGTCCTTCGACAACCGCAAGTGAGCCTCGTCAATGGACAAGGCATGTATCTCGGACCCGTCGCCCGGGAGAAGCGCCTGACACGAGGAAAGGGCCAATCTCCATAGATAAATCCAGGA
Source organism: Ophioderma brevispina (assembly GCA_023653785.1). Lineage (NCBI taxonomy): Eukaryota > Metazoa > Echinodermata > Ophiuroidea > Amphilepidida > Ophiodermatidae > Ophioderma > Ophioderma brevispina. The sequence goes on from JAMKCH010023176.1 coordinate 25,862, forward strand.
TACTGGCCCCCTCCAGCTGGCTCGAATTCCCGGACGCTAAGGAAACTGGAGCACCCCTAGCGGCAAGATCCCCAATCCGCGAACGAACGTGGGGACCGAACCGAAAACATGCCTTTAGAGATTCGTGAGGATCGGGCTTGTAGAGACGAATCTATGACGTCTCTGAAGCCCCGATGGAGCAGTAGCACCTGACTGTTTGACGCCCAAACCCTCGTGGAAAAATTTCCGTTAGGAAATCCCCGATCTGCCTACAGACGAAGACAGCGGATCGATCTATCGATTGGCGCACCATCTATAGAAACGGCGGAGTCGAGAGAATCGCAAGATCCTGTAGTTGACTTCCGCCTTTCCTGAGCAGCGAGCGCGGCAGCCTGGTGGCGGGGAAGGGGGAGGAATGTGCCAGACAATCAGGTTGAAGCGCGGTTGTACGCTCCGGGACGGACGAGTCGGCTGGAGGACCGCTTATAATCCACGCGCTGAGGGAGCAAGATGGGTCCCCCCATAGCAGCTCCCAGAGAAGCGTGGAACCCCACAGCCTTAGCGGCCACATTGGGGGCCACAACAGAACCCAGGCAATTGTCGGACCGAGCTACCTTCTCGAGACTTCGGTATCATCGCAAAGGGGGGAAAATGCGTAGCAATGATCCCCGACCAATTCACCACCATTGCATCCCGATCCACGGCTCTGGGATCTTAACTCCATGAGTAGTACGCAGGAAGATGCGTGATTCACGGCGGGGGAGGCGAGTAGGTCCACGGTTGGGGACGCTTATAGCTTCTGAAAACTTGACCGGCAGACTGACGGCGGGAGGCGCCATTCCACTGACTTCCCCTCACCTTCGATGGCGCCTGGCCCTTTCCCCCTGTCCGGGCGACCCAGATGCTACAGTGCCCTGGAAAGATTGCCTTGCCACGCTCGAGCAGCACCTTGATTATGATGGCGAGCTTGCATGGGAGACCAACGGCCCGACACTGCGTAGGACCCTAGGTGGGTCTCCCGCCCCGACTATGACGCGTCCGTTGACAGCGTAAAGGAGGTGTTAATTCCCTGAAGGGGGGCTCCCCGCTCCAAGTTGTGTGGATGCTTCCACCAACTGAGGTCAGGGGCCAGCTTCAGGGGCACTTGAAATATGGAGGGACATTGGGTCGTACCAGGATCGGAAGTAACCTGAGCATGTGGATCGGATTCCCCTCATGCGTAAGCTGCAGTAGGGAACCATCCGAATGAGGCTGGCCAGGCGTCCCAGAAGCCGAAGCCTGGAGGGACCGACCTGCTCTCAAAGACTGCTCGGGCACACGCCACGACCGAGGCAACTCTCTGCGGAGGGCTCACCTTACCGAAAGACAGTCCAATCTCGCTCCCAGAAAGTGGGCCTCTGGGAGGAAGGCGAGATGATGAATTGTCGAGGTTTGACGGCGAAAACGAGAGCCTTATCAGTCTAGCACCCCCCATAAAAAGGTTGAAGCCTCTGCGAGGATGGCGCACCAGTAAGCCAGTCGGGCTAGGGAGACGAAAGGGTCCGGCCCCCTTCGCCTGAGGAACTCGCTACACTTCACGACCCTGTGAGGTCCGTTGGCTTTTTTTTTTTTTTTTTGCGGGTCGACAGGCGAAGGGTTAGGACCCGGAACTGTAAGCCACTCCAAGCAAAAAAAAACAGAGCCATTTCTGTGAGGAATCGTGCACGGGGACGTGGAGAGATGCGTCTCTCACAATCCCACGTGGCCCCCTACCTCCCTTGGTTAAGGAGAAGGGGAGTAGAAAGCCATCTGTGATTGGATGCGAGAGGCATATCACATCACGATTTGGCCAGCAGGCCAGCTATCTTTGCCTAGGAGCGCGTCCCGCTAGGCAGGGTCCCTTGGAAGAGGGGGGAAACCTCACCCCTATGAATGGGGGAGGCAGGCCGTGAACTCTGTGCGGTACCCGGGGGATTACCACATCTAGGACACGAGGGTCGAGGTCACTGGCCTGCCACGCTCCCGCGGAAAATTTCCATGCGGGAACGGCTACCGTATTGGAGGGCGGATGCTGTACAGGGTAGTACATACCACGACCTGAGCGGTCGCCTCTTGACTCCATCGGCCTTTGGGCTGCCCTCGACCTTTGCGTTTTACCTTTAGATATCTGTCTCTTACGCTGGGTTTACCCGCCGCCTTACCGGGTGCCTACCTCCCTGGGTCTTAGGGGATTGGTATAGCCATGGTTAGGGGGTTAGCGGCGGGCGAGCGCCCCATGAGGGGTCGGAGGCTTGGAAGGCCCGGCTCCCGAAGGGTTGTCGGTTTACCTATTTCATTGCTTGCACTAGCGCCTGAGGTCCGGCTTTTGTCGACGAAACGCCTTCTTTCCCTCCAGCTCCTTAGTCTGGAGGGAAGGCCGTTGACCCTCCGAAAAGGGCTTTCCCCAGGGGCGCTCGAGCATTCCACGGGATTCCGTGGAGTTCAAGGCCTTGGCGACCAAATGGCGTCTAGATCTCACCGACATGGTCGCGTATGCGAGGGATGCTGGCGACAAGTGATAAGGTCCGATTACCACGTATCATCTACAGTGGAGGAGGCTTTGGAAAGCGACCTGTACGGCTCCGTCAGGGGCAGTTGCCAGGTGGGCGAAACCAACTGCTGGCGTGGATCCGGCGTAGTATAGGCCATCCCTAGCACGGGAGTCAAACGCTCGCAGCTCGCCGTTCCGCTCCGTATTCCATGGTTTATTAAACAGGAATGGGGGGGGGCCTCGAGGTTTATCTCCCCAGAGCGCCCTCAACCCCGGGGGGGAGGAAGGGGGGGGGGAGAGTCTGAAGGGGGGGAAGCATCTCGAGGAACTGTCCGAGATATATGGGAAGGCAGGTTCTAGGCCAGCGGTGTAACCACGGGTAGGGAGTGTCTCTTCCCGCTCCTGGGAAGGCTGTCCAATAACCAGGGGATCCTGTACACCTTCCCCTCGGAGTGTACCGAGTCCATGGTGGTCTTTAAGATTCCCTTGAAAGAGGTTATAAAAGGCATTGAGGCTTGAGGCTTGGGCGGACGGGCTTGTCACCCAAGATCTGACCCCACCTGCGGGGGAGCCTTAACTCCAACCGCAGCACGGCGTCCGAGAGGACCGCCCGCGAAAATGGCGCCGAAACTCTAGGGGTTAGCAGCCGGTTTCACGCACTGACCTTCCACGACTCCGTAGTGACGATGGCGGGACCTATATGGGTGTGCCCAGGTCTGCAATGGGTCTCGTAATCCCATGCGAAATGTTCCTCGGCATCGGCTCTCGGCGTAGTGCCGGTGGGTTGACGCTCCCTGTGGGAGGATTACCAGTCCACGGGACCTGCGACCCCCTGGGGCGCGTCTCCGGGCGGAGGGAAAGTGAGGCCGTGGAGCGTGAGGCCCGTTGGGAGTTGGAGTAGTAGCCTGCAGAGTGTGTGAAACCCTGTGCCATAGATGTCCAGGGGGATTCACCCAAGGGGCAGGAACGGTTCTGCGGCTGGTCCGATTTCCTGTTTTCCTCACCACTTTGTGGGAAGGGAGAGGGGGGATGGGGAGGGCAGGTACACGGTTTCGCCGTTGAGGACACCTGCCCATTTACAGAGGGGGAACGGCGATAAGCTCGGACCCCAACACCCTCTCGTCTAGGCCCTTTTGAGGGGGCCGACGGAGGTGGGATTGATCTCCCGTCGACGTACGGTCGGAGGGAGGACCCGGTATGGTCCAATAGACGGGAAGGTGGCACGATAGGATCTCCTATGTTGTATGGTCAGGACTGGTTCTGTCGACGACCACGGTCGACGCATGAGGTTCCCGCCATGGGAATACTCCGGGGGCGGGAGCTAGCTAAGACCCGAGGTTCGGGTCCCCCCTCCCTTACGACCTACTGGGCTGGCGTTTGTAAGGGTGGGAAAGTCGACCAACCATCCTCGACGGAGTTGCGGGAAGGGTCTCTCCGTCGAAAATCATCACCTCCATCCTCTCCCCTTTTCGCGGTGGAGGTGGACGCCGAATCGTCATCCCCGAAAAAGAGCTCGGCTATCGCTGCTTCAATGCTAATAGAGTCACTAATAAACCTGTGGGCGGCGGCTCTTTATTATTAGCGGCGAGCTCAAGTCGTTTGGGGGGAGCTGCGTTTGGCGCAGGCCCTCCGGTCGGTCCAATCCTCAGGGATGAGGGAGAGCTGACCATTGACAGAAGGTTCTGCCAGCTGTCGCAATAGATTAAGGATACCGTTACCCATTTGGTGATGGGTTCGGATCTCCAGACAAGGCAGTGGAAGTCCCGGCCTTTGAGCTCCACTCGCCCCAGACCAGCCGCTCGACCTGGGACTGGTTGAAGCTGCCCCAAGGGAGAGGGGTTTAAGGGAGCGGTCCGGCGGGTTCTCCGACCTGGGTCTCGACAGACCCTGGTCCTCACCGACCGGGTGTTTGAGCCAGGACCTGGGACTGGCCTAGAATGCCTGTCTTCAAGGGGAGCAGCTGGTCTAGGCACGGAGGGGAAGCGGAAACTCTGTAGGGTCTCCGACTGGGTTTCAGACCAGACTGGTCCCCTGCCCCGGACCGTGGTTGAGCTCGACCTGGGATTGGCATAGAATGCCTGTCATTAAGGGAGCTGGTCTAGGAAGGGACTGGTCTAGGAAGCGACTTCCTGGTCGGGTCTCGGTCTCCCGACATGGAGTCTAGGACCATTGACCTGGTCATCCACGACGTTGACGCTCGACCTGGGACTGGCCTAGTTTCATTGTCCTAAATGCGAGCTGGTCTAGGAAGCGACCTGGCCGGGTCTCCGTCCTGGGTTTCGACCATGAGCTGGCCCTCCCCGACCGTGACCTCTACCTGGGACTGGCCTAGGGTGCCTGGTCATCAAGGGAAGCTGGTCTAGGAAGGACCCGGTCGGGTCTCCGACTTGGTCCGACCACGACCTGGGCATCTTCGTCCGTGAGCTCGACCTGGGGTCTGGGGCAGTAGATGTAAGATTGTTAAACGAGTGGGAGAAAGTTGGTAACAAGAGGGGGGGAGATGACCTAGGTAGACCATGGTCCCGACCTGAGTCCCGGTACCGACCTGGGCGCCCTTGCCCTGGACCGTTGAGCTCGACCTGGGGCTGGCCGTGGGGGCCTGCATCGACGGGAAAACTGGGTTCCAGGTATCAACCGTGGTCGGGAGCTCCGCGACCAGCGTCGCCGTAGGGCGCCCTTTTTGGGTCGGTCTCTTGGACAGCCTGACGCCGCGTCAGTGCCTGGATCTCGTTTGTTCCCTTCGAACTGCCCAGCTTAGGCTGGGGGGTCGGACCCGGGGGGTCCTTCTTGAGGACGCGCACCCGGGGGGGAGTTCTCGTTAGAGACCTCTTCAGGAAATAAGAGGCGGGAGATAAGGACATGAATGCGGACGTCATGGTGGTCGAGGGGGAGCCCATGGGCCTCATTCCTTGCTGCTTCCCCATGGGGGGCGGCGCTGAGGGGGAAGAAAAAGGCCTCCTGATACCCGGGCGGGAGTGCTGCGCGGAGGAACAACATTGTTTTGGGGGGACGGGTGTCCCTAGTCCCTAGAGACGGCCTCCCTGCGCCCAGGTTCTCCGGACTTGGCATTTTTGGCCTTGAGGGCTGTTTTCTTCCGTACCTCAAAGGCTTGCCCCTGCTCGTCTGTCCACTTTTCATCGATCGTGCAACCGTTACTTGGTTGGAGGCCATATTGGTGTCGCTTGATTGTTCCTATCGGTATAGAATAGAAATAAAGAAATTAACAGAATTAGTACCGGGGAGTAAGAGAGCGAGGGGTAACCCAAAATAAACTGGACAAGACCCGATCTTCTCCTGAAATGTTTATTTTAGAAGCTCTATCATCGACCGGGATCACGTTGGGCTCCCTTAGAGTTCCCCGACATATGGAAGGGGGACAACTCATACCCTGTAAGCACCGCAGGGGGATGAGAAGACCCGCGACCGTGTCCGGACCTCGTACCCAAGTCCCGTCCTTTTTGTGAGGAGGGAGGGGGGGGATAGGGGCGGATTTCCTATGTAAACTCGATTATGGGATGGTTATGGGGAAAGCCACCGACCTTCCGCCTCAAAGTATAGGCATCCAGCTCCCATTCAATTCCCCACCGGGGACTGGAAAGGAGCGACAAGGAGAGGGGGGGTCGGTGTTGGACTCGCTACGTGAAACCGATCAGGGGATGGTATATGGGGAGGTAAGCCCCGAAATTCCGCCTAGATGGTATAGGAATCCAGCGACCCTTCGACCCCCCCTCCCCCGCAGGACCCGAGCAAAAACAAGGGGGGAGGGGGGGCAGGGATAGAGATGGGAAAAGGTCCCCCACCGTACCGAACTCAAAAGGGAGAACCTGGGCCAGCCCGGGCCTCAGGAAAAAACCAAGGGACCTGAAATGAAGACCTTATTAGGCCAATTCCGGGTTGAGGAGGGGGTCTCCAAAACACTTGTAGATCCGTCCCCACCACATCCTAGTCGGATGGGGGACTCTCGTAAAAAACTACAACTAAGTGATGGTCCCTTGTGGGAGTGACCCCCCCAATCTGACACAACCTGCCCCAAAATCCCTCTACGGGACCCCAGGGACACCCCCACACCCCTAGGGAGGATAGGCCCCGGGGTTGGGGGGCGTTAAAGTCCAGGGGGACACAAGGCAAAAAACACCAAAAATGATTATGGAACCACTACCTGGAAAGTAAAACATGGAATATCAGACTGAAAAATCGATTAGGATCTTTTTTACCATACCTATAAATAATATCATATTTTTTGGGACCTACCAAACGGCATATCATAAAACCACAGTTTTTAGGACGGGAAGGCTTACATATAAATACTAAACATGCGGTATATACGCTAGAATGTGTTTCCACTTTTCCTGGCCATAGCCTGATCAATTAACCGGTGAGAGAAGGCTGTAAAAATCACCTGTTCTTCAGGAAAAACGTCCTCGTCATAAAAGACGGAGGATAGAAGAGGATTTACAAGAGGGGACCGCAAAAATCTCGGGCTAGGATAGGCGGTCTCTTACATGAATACAGTTCGATATACGGCGAGATTAAAACACGAAAATAATCTAACTCGCGAATAACAACAAAACTCTTAGGCTACGTTTGGCTAAGGATACTTATGTGCTCGAATTTACGTTTCTTTCTGGCAGTGCGGCTATTTGCCGGCAGATTGGAAAATTTTCCCGGTTAGGGTCAGGAGATAAGGCAATGACTCCTTTAGAAACAATTTGATTTAAAGGACGACTCACTGCGCATGGGTGGTGAGTTGCCCGAAAAAAAATAGTGCGCGCTATGGGCGGACTATTTTCGCGGATTGGTTTAGCGAAATTTTTAATGTGGTAAGAGGTTTCTGGTCGGCCCAAATGAGACATTTAAGCAAAAGTAAGGTCGCGGAGGGTAGCTATCGAGAGAGCGCAGTGTATTAGCGGGGTTGTAACACATAACACAAATCTTTATATTATTTTTCAAAAACTCCCTCAAATTTAAAAGCCTCTATATATTTCACCTGTTTGTAAAGTTGATAAACCATTGCTTGTGACTGTACTCTGTACTTTTTATCCTTCAGGGTTTGGAATGCCTGCATATTTTTACTTACTAAATTCAGTAAAGAGTGAGGCCAAGCATAAGGTGCAATGTGCATAGTTTTGCACACTTAATAAACAATTGCTTGTTGCAAACAATCTCAATTGCTGTAGAAGGCCACGAATAAGATTTGTTGTCCTGCAATCGGTCCACACACCAACCCTCATGGCCGCGCTCCCTTGTATTAACGCGGGGGGGATGGGGGGGGGGAAGGAAGGCGAAGGGGTGTGATTTTATTCAAATCTTTCATTGTATGGCATGTGTCCTGTGCCTTGTGATTGTTTGGACGATTGGTGGAGGCAAACAAACTCATATTACGTGGCACTTCTTACAGCGAATTAACCCCTTCCTTTTTAACTACAATGGTAAATCAGTTGAGTAATAATTCTTGGGGCCTGGCATAAGCGCGCGTCGCTGTCGCGCGTGACTGGTGTCTAAGTGCAACCCAGGGTGCGCAGTTGTGGAGGGGAGGGGAGGAGGACGGAGGAGGAACGCGCCGAAGCGGGCGTAGCTAGCAACTTGGCAAGAAATTATTACTCCAAAAATATGGTACACAATTTTTGCCCTTTCTCAGATGACTGTAACTGGGGTAGGTGAGTAACATGGGGGCTGGCCAACAGAGTTACAAGACATTGAATTATTTTAAGTGGTACCCTGGTAACAGTTCATCCTAGTAGATAGGGCAAACTATTAGCATATGAATACTGGTTCGATAGATTCCAAATTAAGAGAGTTATTCCCAACATTTCAGTTGATCACGGATCTGGCAGTTGATGCTATAGGGGTGGGCTATACATAATGATGTTTAAGATCATTTTGTCCTAACTCTTTTTTGATTCAGCTTGATCCCCTGAGCATTTTGACACCATTTTGTCAAAATCGGCCCAAAAAAAATGAGAAGGTGCCCGCCAAAAAATCCAAATTGGAGGGGGGTCTAAAGACGGGTCTGAAAATGATCAATTGTGTGAGTGTTACTTGGGAATTACATTACCACATTTTAGCAATGTAGGGTTAATTTTTAGTTTTGAGGTCCAGGAATCCCATTTTGATGATGTCGTTCAGAGTTTTCGATATTTTGTTTTCATCAAATTACCATTTTACGTAAAAATTAAGCCACGAGGGTGCTTGCCGGCACCACGCGCTTTCCTAATTCAGCTTTGATACACTGATATCCTCACATTACCCATTTGAGATATTTTCTGTGTAGAATTGAAGATAAGCCGTATGAAAGTAATAATTCTGAAATTTTCCGCCATAGCTCTTTTCGTTTGGTCACAGTGCCAATTTTTATAATTTGGCAATGTCTATATTGAAAACATAGGGTTGCAAAATTCGTGACCTACACACAAAAACTATGGCACAACATTGCGTAAGGTGTATTCCAATTTACTGGCTGCCACAGCGAAACTGTTCAGTTTAAAGAGCTCCAAATTGGGAGTAGGTATATCAATTTTACCTTTAGGAGAAGTTTTCAATGATTGCCAATAAGGAAAGCCGCAGGTTACCTTTAATGGCAAAAGCGCCCCCATAGCTGAATTAACCAAAAAATGGCAATTTTACAAGAATGCGGTAGCTAGACAACTGCTGGAAACATTTCAAATGATTCTTGACCTCAAATACATATGTTTCGATACCAAATGGCTAACATGCCCATCGTATAATTACAGTAATGACAAAGGACAACGCGGGATGATAAGGAGAGAAGGAGGGCCCTCTATAATCCTATAGTTATATTCAACACAATTCTGATGTTGGTGTTTGACAACTTATATCCAGGATACGCAAGTGTTTTTTATCCCCAAAATTAACTTGTAGCAAGAAAAAAATGAGAAAAGTCTGAAAAATTCGGGGCATGCTCTCTGGAAAAAGCAAAGCGTAGAGCAGGCCTCCATTTTCAATGACCATTGATTACTTATATGAATAAACAGGAGGAGATGTTGCATAAGCTGTCGTTGTCGTGGGCATTGTAGTGAAGCCATAGTCTAGACCATTTGGTCCTAGTAAGACTACAAAAGAGGCTACATGAGGCAGCCCTTTATAACAATACCCAAATACCTATATAGCTTATTCTGCTAAGATTTGGATTATATAACCGTCTTCACACCAAGCAGACTCTGGAATACAACACAATGGCCCATGACCGTGCTAGTTAAATGATGAGCAAGTTAACTACACTATGAGCTAATAAAATTACAATTCCATGGCGCAGTTCAATAGCTTTCATTCACCATTGTATTGAGCAAATACATCCCCTGTATTTTAGTATGATTTATGATACCCAGGACGTGCATGGTCAGCTGTTTTTAACATGTGCTCATCCAAGGCTACTGAACAGAGCCCTTGGTAGATTAGCATGCCTTACCATATAGCGATATGGTATGGTTTGTTTGTAAAAGTTCGTTGTTGTTTTGTGTTCAGGCCCCCCCCCAGAAAACAAAAATGCAAAAATTAGGTCTTTCCACCCCAAGAACCAGAACGCCACTCACATATATGTTGCTAAATAATATAGCGCACATTCTTGCAACGCGGCATTGTGGTTCTTGGGGTGGAAAGGCTTCAAATATGGAAATTTTAATTGTCCATTGAAGCCTGTATTATAATTTTACATAAAACCGACTTTTGGGGAATTTATGTAAAGTGGGATTTTTTAAAAACCAGCAAAAGGTAAACTTTGAGCATGTCGCTTTATTATGCAAAACGTTTCAAGTTCATCCGTTCTCATGAAAACTATAGAGGGCGTCATTCATTCCTTATCCGGCGATGTCCTTTATCATTCTCAACCCCTTCAACCGCCCCCCCCCCCTTAAATCACGTTTTTTGGTGGCCACACCTTATCATTTTTTTGACCGATTTTGACAAATTCGGTGTCAAAAAAATGCTCAGGGGATAAAGCTTCATCAAATAAGATTTTAGGACAAATGATCTGAAATAGCATCAATTTTTCTCCTCCTGTATAGCCCACCTCTAATGCATCAGCAATGCTTGTATCACACATCAGGTTCCCATAGCACAACTGTATTGGTAATTTCTGTCCATTACGGACAAAATTACAAATTTTGCAATTGCTTTCTTATAATCGAATTTGCTAGTAGATTCTGTTACAAAGTGTAGTCCCGGGTGATCGCTCCGATTGAGCACTATGGCGAATTGTTGGCAATATTTTAAAAAGTTAAAACTTCGGTTATATACATCACCTTTAATCTGTCAGTAATATTCGTGGACCATAACACAGCACAAAAAAGACGTTGTTAGGTGCAATTCACGAGAAACTACGATTTGTTGACACAATATATTAAAAAATAAAAAAACAAAATTACTCATCGGGTGGTGACAGATTTCAAAAGTTTGCCCCATTTAAGAGAAAACTGTACAAAATCTTCTCTGAATAAAACCGTTAAAAATCACGCTGTTACGCCGGTAATTGTGATGATGTCATTGCATACAAAAGCCACTCATCGGTCTTCAGCCAATCAAACGAGCCTTGTATTCATACAAGTACCACAAACGATTCGACCGCAAATGCCAATTCGGCCCAAGCCAATTTGGTTCACAAGATCAAAAAGACGATTCAACCCTTGGGACAATTCAACCTCTTTTGGCGGCTTCTACTACCTTTCTGTTATTATTAGAATAAATTAATAGTTATACTCTGACCTATATGATCAATCAACATGAAATAGGTAGGATACAAATAGGGTACGCCAGCTACATAATTCCCCCAATCACGAACAAAATTGGCAACATGAAACTGCTGCGCGTCAAACAAAATCTACGGAAATTGGCCTACATTCTGCTTTACTTTCAACCTCAAAAATGGATTTATTTGGTTTTGAGACTTCTTATAATTTCAAAGGTCAACCCTGACCGCAATTAGTACAAAAAAATCTTAATTTAGTGCAATGGTCAATTAGAAAAATAGCATTTTTTTGCAGAAAAGTTGAGAAAAGTTTAAGTTCATAATTTTATCTACCATGACCTAAATTATTTTTATGGAAGCAAGTTGCAAAAGTATTATGACAAAATTCTATCAATTAGTATGCAAATGACTAATTAATTTTTTTTTTGCATATTTTTTGACAACATTTAGAAATGGTAAAGGATAATCATCATTATTAACTACAAATGATAAAATTACCTATTTTTGAAAAATTTATGTTGAAGACAAAACAATAACTAGGCAATTGCTGTTTAATAAATGATATCGCAAATGTGAACTGTTTCGGTTATCGAACACGTGAAAAACAACAGGTTAGGCTTAAAGTTTCTGCTACCACCGTTATATTTTGTTTTATCGCGATGGCTAGCCTGCAATCTACATTAATGTCCGCACCATTTTTTTTTTTTTAGATCTCTTCTGTTTTATCTTTCTAAGTATAAAGTGCATTGATCCAAGGTTAGAGAGCATATATTTTTTTAAACTTCACCACTTATGAAGGGGTCATAAGGCCAACAAATTCAAGTTTGTTTCCCATATGCAAAAATCTAATTTTGCGCTTTTATTATTTAAAAGGATTTCATCACACCAGAAATAGCTCAAATCACAAAACAGTCAACATTGTGCGAATCATATTTTACTGTCAAGTGTATTAGTTTCTTAAGATATCGGTTTGGGATCATTTACAATTTTTTTTAATGAAAAAGTTTCTCATCTCTGAGGCACTTTTTTTTGAAAAAAACGTCTAAAAAGTGCAAATTTGTCTCAGTAACTCAAAAATTTTGTTTAAAACACGCGGTAAATGGCTCCAAAATCAAATGCGAGAGCGGCCTACTGGAAACAAACTTGTTTTTTTTTTTCTTTTTCTTTCTTTTTTTGCCTAAAGACAACAACTTGCTTAAATCGAAAATAAAAAAGAGCTTTCCATGTTCAAATTTTTGATGGGCGAAATGACATTTTATTTTTGTCAAAAATTCCATTTCGTAACCGACGCTTTGCACAAATGAAATACTTTTAAACAATTAGTTATTGTCCCAATCCAGGATCCATATTATTACATAGTAGAAGAATATGGCTGAATTTTTTTTATATCTGTTAAAATTTATTGGTAATAAAAGTACCACACTATCCTTGTGGTTCCGGGTGGTTTAAGTTTATTTTTTTGCCCCTGACCATGCATGGGTGGAGGGGTGGGGTTCTGGTCCTGGAGCCAATTTAATTATCTCATTAACATTCTCATCGTATTTCTATGGGTTTTTTTAGATGTCTAAACAGGAAGCGAGAGTCCCTTGTAGTACGTGTAAAATATTACCGAAATCATAAGATAATATTTCCAGAAAAAAACGTGCCTCAATTTTTTTTTGGGAGGCAGAAAAAGCTATCCCCATTTCTAAGGATTTTACTTGCAATAAATATGTACACCCATTTTTAAAAATTTTCATTTTAGCAATGTTTGAGTCAGTTTTCAAAAATTGAACGCAGGTATGATGATGTCTCTTAACGAGAGCATCACGATCATGCATACCCTCCCTTAATAAAAATGATGTAGTAGTTTATCAAAACCATTGCAGCAAAAAGTGAACTCAAAATATGTTGAACATCCAGTTGCCTAACTCCAATATAGGCATTAATCTTTTTTTTGACGTTTTTTTCCAAAGCGACGGCAATCCCCCTCCCCAACATCCCGCCCCCCCATCTCCCCTTCCAAACACTCATATTCGCCCCTTCCCAAACCTAACTTCCCTCGTTCCAACAATCCATCTCTCAACAACCCCATCTTCAACAAACATCCCACTCTTCCAAATGGCCCCCAGCTTCCACCAACATCCCCAACTTCCCCTTCAATCCCCATCTCCCACTTTCCCACTCACCATCTTCCACTTTCCAACCCCCCATCTTTCCCTCCCCAAAATCTCCCCCCCCCCACCTTCCCCCTTCCCAATAACCATCTTCCCCTTCCCAACACCCACTCCCTCTCACACCCATGCTCCCCCTTTAATTCCCACATCATCTTCCTTCCTTCCCCACCCAATCTTTCCCCTTTCCCAACTCCCCATCTTCCCCCTTTCCAAACCCTCATCCTTTCCTTTCCTTTCCTCCTTTCCCAACACCCATTTTTCCTTCCCCCGTTCCAAACACCCATCTTTCCCCCTTTCCCACCACCCATCTTTCCCCCTTTCCCAACACCCATCTTTCCCCCCCTTTCCCACACCCCTCTTTCCCCTTTCCTTTTCCCAACACCCTCTTTCCCCCTTTCCACCACCCATCTTTTCCCCCTTCCCACAACCCTCTTTTCCCCCTTCCCACACCCATCTCTCCTTGCCCAACACCCATCTTCCCCTTCCAACACCTCCCTTTCCCAACATCCATCTTCTCATCCCCACCTACCCCTTTCCCAATCCCCCTCTACCCCCTTCCCAACACCCCTCTTTTCCCCTTCCCCACACCCTCTTTCCCCTTTCCAACACCCATCTTTTCCCCTTCCCAACACCCCATTTCCCACAACTCATCTACCCTCCCCACCTTCCCCCCCCTTTCCCAATCATCCTCCCATCCCCCCTTCCCCAATCCCCCTCCCAATCCCCCCTTCCCAATCCCCCCTCCCCATTCACCCCTTCCTGCTTCCCATCCCCTCTTATCCTCCCCGTCCCCTCTTTCCCTTTCCAATCCGCATCATTTCCCCTTCCCATCCCCCTCCACCAATATCCCATCTCCCCTTCCTAACTCCCCATCTTCCCTTCCCAACCCCCATCTTTCTCCCTTCCCAACCCCCGTCCTTCCCCGTCCCAACCCCATCTTTTTCCCTTCCAACCCCAACTTTCCCCTTCCCACCCCTCCCCTCTTCCCCCTTCCAATCCCTATCTCCCCCTACCAAATCCCTTTTTTTCCCCCGTCCAAATCCCTATCTTCCCCTTCCAAATCCCTATCTTCCCCCTTCCTAACCCCATTTCCCCCTTCCAAATCCCTATCTTTTTCCCCCTTTCCAAACCTCATCTTCCCCTTCCAAATCCCTATCCCCCCTTCCAAATCCCTATATCTCCATTCCAACATCCTATCTTCCCCTTCTCAAATCCCTATCCTCCCCCTCCCCACACCCATCTTCCCCCCCTCCCAACGTCCCATCTTACCCACTCCCAACCATCCCATCTTTCCTCGTCCCACTCCCCATCTTTCCCTCTTCCCAACATCCCATCTTCCCCTTCACAACATCCATGCTTTCCTCTTCCCAACATCCCATCTTTCCAACACCCAACACCATCTCCTCCCCATTCCCACCACTCAAATCCGGTCCTCCCCTTCCCAACAACTTTATTCCCATAACCCCATCCCCCCCTACAACACCCCGATCCACAGGTTTGCTTATAACCGCTACAAGCGAACCCTATATTCATATATGTTTGGAGTGTTGATTTTTGGTTGTGTTGAGAATACATTTCAAGGAGCGAATTTCTTGCAAAGAAGTTCCTTAACTTCCGGCACACTGTTTCAATCCTGTATGCTGAAGGATCGCATCAGGTAGAAAATTGAAGTCTCCAGCATTAGTTGTTTACTATTTGGTTTGTTTGTTTTTGTTTTCTTTCAAGGACTTTTTTGTTCTTGTTTAATTTTATGGCCTATTTATTTTAAACATCATGTGTATATTTATACCTACATTGAGTTTCTTGTCGATTTATAATTGGGGGGTAGACCTTCTGTTGGCCATAAATGCAAGGAGGTTCAGATCTTCGACTTGTGGTAATATAGCCCTCCTAAAGTTTTGTCTTAATAATAAGTTATAACTCCACAAAGCGTATATAGTGGGGAGTTCAGAAAAGTATGGATTCAGAATGTTTATTGATGAAAAAGTGTTCTGGACAAATTTTTGTTCACTAATACTACTCCCCAGGTCCCAACTCTGAAGTCAAGATGAATAACTTGAAACATTAAACTGAAGTTATCAAACCTATTCAAATGAAACCAGTGATTGTTCACTTAAAACCAAAGTGCATGCCTTTTGTCTAAGGGCTACAAACCCAAGGAGTCAATGTCAATCAAAGGAACTCCAAGTCTGTGAATTAAGAGTGGCAATTGAAGGTATAACTGTTATCCCGCCATATAAACAGAGAAATATTACCAACCTTGGAGTCAGATCAATATGTACAATCACTGAGTTTACCAGCTGAGTGGGACCCCAGGCCATTCATTTCGAGTCATAACAAATAACAGACCCATCGGACACAGCAACAAATCCTTTGTCTGTACAGAGTCAGTGGCCTGATGTTTATGACTTGCTATCCACATAGAAAATGCATGACTGCCAGGGCTGTATGACTCTCTACGATTGTCTTTTAAATCATCCTAAAACGCTCCAAACAGCCAAACGACACGCTATTTTCGGAGATCGCTCTGAGTGTGTTGGACTCAGATCCATCCCTACCCACTACCCAAATTTCATCAACATAAACGTAAGAAATGTAAGCCCTGATTCCAAAAAACACACAACATCAACCCTTTCCGTCATGACTATAACCCTAGCGTGACTAGCACGCGAGGGTTAAAAAACCCATGTCTAAGGTTATCACAAGGAAAAAAAAACGACCCATGTGTAAGATTTTTACTAAATATTGTTGGTGGTTTTCTGTGATAAACTATAGGTTATTTGAGAGTGGAAAACGTGTGCAAGGCAGTTCCAGCTGGAAGGTATGACGTACAAGAAACAAAATGCATTTTAGCACTGGCAACCATGTTTTGGCAGGTTCCTATCCTTCATTGGGAAACACTGTTAGGGCACGATATTAAATGTGTTGTGTAATAGGGTGTAAATCAGAGATGCCAACTCTCGCGTTTTCTGCGGAGACTTCCGGTTTGCTAGCAAATCTCCCGATTTTCGGTATATTTAAGGAATGAAAATAGTAAATAGGAGAAACAATAAAGTTAGGAAAGAGGGCCATATCTTTTCCAAGTGAATAAAAGAACATTAGATTGAAAGATTTTCAATTTTTAAAGCCTGTTAAACTGGTTTCCGAATCGTTGTTCTCCCCCCCCCCCCCCCCCCCCCCCCACCCCCCCCAGACTGTCGGATAGTTCTCTCACATTAATATTTTTATTTAACCATTTAACTGCTGTATGCTAAAATCTTCGAATGAAGGTATTTTAAGTTAACTACTTAAATCTGCAACGGTTTTGCAAAGGGCATAAAATTAAACCACAAAAATGTATTGTTATAGCGGTTTGTTTTGAAGTTTCAAGATTTAAAAGTTAGCCTTGATATTTCCATGTAATTTTACAAAAGTACACTATACGGACTTAGTTTTTATACAGACAGTTACTTACTGGGGCTGTCAGATGGCGAAAAAATACGGAAGCCATCTTTGCAAAAATTTTTGGGGGAAAGGTAACTTCTTTAAAAATCTGACCATCCTTGGCCCCTGGCTACACCATTGCATATCAAAACGTTCCTGTACTTGGTGTTCTTTTAATCATTATTTTCGCGTTTTAAAATTGTATAAGGACATTCTCGAATATAAATACGGTATTAAAATTCCTTCACCCCATTCTAAAAAACATTGGTCCAATGTTACACCAACGATTGGTTATGGTAGGGCCTCCGAACTTTCAGTCTAGATTAAACCCATTATCAGTTTACCGCCAATTTGGTTTAAACGAATCACATTAACTTCTTTTTGTTATGTATCAAGCTAAAAAGTACAATCCTACATAACTCTCGCTCCATAAATGGCGTTCCTTGAATAAGATTATCATTTTTCGGTAAAAACGATGCTATCCTGCCCGCCCCCTCCCCCCTGGGTATACGTTCCGTGCGGTTGCTCCGGTTTTGAAAACGGGACTTTCTTTATCGGACAGGTAGTTGAATTTGACATTTATCGTTTCTGTGATGTTGGGCTTAAACGATCCCAAATTTACGCTTAAGGGTGAAACTTTCACAATTGCAACACCACGGGAGATTTAAAGGTGTATCTAGTTCTATTACTGCCAACGGATCTTCGTTCCCCTTCTCAGCACTTACGGTTTTTCTTGAACAGTTTTACCTGCTTGTGTTTGGTCCATTCTGTAAAATCCAGGTTCAAATCTAAATTGTAAAGCTGCTGGATTACTTTCCAATTGCATTTTCAGGGGCGGATCCAGGATTTGAAAAAACGTCAAAATTACCGGGGGGCTGAAAGCTGTGAACTTGGTCCAAAATGGGCTGATTTACAAGAATTGGCAGCAGGAATGACGGGGGAGGCCGCGAGCCCCCTCGCCCCCTCCCTGGATCCGCGCCTGATTTGGAGTGCATCGATATTTATTTGCTATTACTGCTCATGCTCAGAGCCCTTTTCGGTCTTTATTGCGCATGTGCAGAAGACACAGCTTCAATGGCCGATTAATTACGCACGGCGAGTCAAAATTCTTCGCATTACTTATAGAAAGTTATTGTTTTTTAAACCTTTGTATCCTGAAGAGAGGCTATAGTTTGGACACAAATGCAAATGACACTCATTTGGACTATTTTTATTTGTATTTTTTTATTACATATATATTCGGATAGAAACATCAAAAATTGATGTACAATATACAGAACCATATCAAGAAAAAGAAAATTAATAAAAATTAAAATTAAAAATTGACTCAGTGAGTTAGCCAGGGAGGAAATTAGGAGCAAGAAACCGCTGTCATCCAAAAGGATGTGATTCCTTCGACTCAATGAGGCAAAGCACAACACAATTGATAAATACAAAATATTCTAATAGTGCACTGAATTTTCATTAAAAACAAGAAATCAGGCAGCCATATTTCTGAACAAGAAAACCAACATCCAATAAACCATTAACCACAAACCCAAAAACCCATACCACATGCCATACACCAACCCACCTAACTAACTAATAACCCTAAAACCCCCCTCCACAAAAAAAGCAGACATGTTGACAGCAAGGAAGATATGCAGACTGCAGACAAACAAATTATTTAAAAAAATACATTTTTGAAACTAAAATTATTCAGGAGTCCAGTCCAGCTCTTCAAACTTATTCAGGGACAAGGTTTTTCAGACATTCTTAAAAATGTCTTACTTGCTATAGGCCAAAACAAAAAAAAATGTGGGTCTCATAAGTGAGAGTGGCTTTGAAAGTAATGCGGTATTTTTTTTTTTTTTTTTTAATTTTTACCTCTTGTGCTCGGCAATAAAATATCAATGTGATGCACCCACTGATTCACTTGGCGGGGTACTTCTACCATGGTATCGAATTATGCAGGCATGGCCGTATCAACATCAGCGATTTCCTGCCTCAGATCCCCAACATGGATTTCCCCCAAACAAAGATTTCAATGGCAATATCTTTAAAGAGTTGTGTTCTTATCCGTTTTTGTGGGGATCCATTTGTTTATAGTTGCAGATTCCAACTTTAACTTAAGAACAACTGTATCCATCGTGACTTTCCGAAGCACATGTCTATACGCGACGTTGCAATGGACCTATGAACCCGCACCACAGTAAATAAGTGCCAATTGAAATAACACGTAAATATACTGTGTTGAATGCGCCGATTTTGAACTGAAGCGGCAAGATTTTGCAAGGAATCCTATATCAATGGATTGCACATGATCAAACTTTATATGTTATAATGTATGGGGGTCTTCCAATTGGTTTTTGCGATATCAACGCAAAACAGCAACTTTATGCCAGTTTTCCACCCGTTTCGGCATGCACACTTACCGGAAGTATATTGCATTTATTTGGTGGTGGAGTGTTTTCACTTCACACGCTGGTGCCAAGTAATATCGCAGAAGAGTCGCGATGCGTGAATCGTGCATTGTCACAATTCAACCAATTCAGTTTTCAAACAAAAATTCGGAGTTCCAGACTTTTTTTTTTGAAAAAAAAAAATATAAAAAAAAAATTCCGCAAACTTTTTTTCATTTCGGCGAAATTACAAAATCGCGCCGTCAGCTTGAGACATACAATTTTTTTTTTGGCTAAAACCAGATGGTGACTGGGGATTTCATGAAGTGATGAAACGGAATGATTTTCTGGCAATGGTAAGTTTCTCAAAATGTGATTTCGTTCAACAAAAAATCGCAACTTTCCCTATTATGTTGCAGGAAAAGTCCCGATGAAAATTTTTTACCCGTGAGATTTTTAGGGATATTAAAATTTTTGTGAAGAATCATTTGCTTTTGTCCAAACCACTGAATTTGAATTGATAGTAAAACTAGCAAACCTTGCCGACTTTTGGCAATATAAATCGCGATTAGGTGACCGGGTCGCTGATTTAAGCGACATAGACAGATGGCGCTTATCACCGACTGCACAGGTATGTCATTACTAAGGATTGATAAAAAAAATCTAAAACTTTTTTTGGCAAGTCGGGCGGGGGGGAGGTGGGGACGAGGCGTGTGGGATCACAAAATGCCCTTTAATTTTAAAGAATGCTGGTCCGATTTGCTGTTAAGGGTTGCACTGCGATGTTACTCTGGCTTTTTCCGAAGTAGCCCCTACTGAGCTCATCTCCATAAGCCAGAGCGGCAGTGCATTATAAAAAAAACGGGATCCACTTGTACCACGAAGTCAAGAATTTTGTTATACTTACAGTCCTTTGACACAAAATCCTGTGCATTGTATGAAACTTTGATTGTCTGAGTTCCCTACTACAGTCTGAGTAATAATTGTTCGAAGAAGCGAACAAGCGTGCGTGGACCGCGTGAGCCAGGAGGACCATGGACCTGTTTTCGTAATGGTCGGAGAATGCGACGAACCTCCACGTAGCTTTGTTGCGCGTACATGAGGTGTGCGAATCTCCTGTTCCAAGTAATTATTTATCCACTGTTAGCTGATTTTAAAAATACACTGGTGCACAAGCTCAGTTACCAATCCGTGACAAGTTGACGCTAAAAATGGCACAAAGTGACCGAAAATTTTAAGCTAAACACCAGTCGTCTCCCACTTCCGGGTTATGTTCGTAAGTATTGGTAATCAGCAAAAATAAGAGTGCTCGTGCTATTCTAAAGAAGAAATAAACCGGGAGGGAAAATCCAGGGGGAAACTGCTATGTTTAAATTGGGATTTTTAACGGTTAAGATCAACCGTTTCAAAATCATCAGATTTTAACATGAATGGAAATTAGTAAAGGAAAAAATGTTGCGTATAACCTAATGTGCCACTTGTCAATTTCAATCCCGGCCTGGGGTCTCCCGGGACTAGCGGGGACTAGGCCGGGGAAGGAATGTTCCATTTTGCTGTCGTGACACCCCGCTTTGTCCCCGCTAAAAGTTAGCACGACATCCCGGGGGGTTAGCCGGGCTACATTTTTTGACATCCCAGCTATGTCCCGACTCCCTACTAGCGGGCTGCGGTCTTGGACAAGCCCCGTAATATGTCTCGGCCAATGGGGGCGGGGGACTGTTTTTAAAACCTATGTCCAAACCCGGCTCGGTCCCGCTATGCGACAAACAGGTCTAGCTATATCAAATCACTACATCGCCGGAGTGTCAGAACCGAGCGACATTTCCCCCCATGGGCCGTTTTAGTTTTGAGCAACAAATCCTCGTTCGTTGGTTTGTTACAACCTCCCCTTATCCACCGATATCGACCCCTCCATGCTATAATCTGGCCACGTTCCGTTCTCGGGGCCTGGCAAACCAGGAAAACGATTATTATTTCATTCAAAGTGTATATACTACCTGGTGGCTCCCCCCCATAGCGAAAACACAGTCGTTTGGGTTAAATTTTTCAAATTTAAAATTTTTTAATGTGTTAAAAAGCACATGTGGTGACATCACAGAGTTAGTTTTTTGAACAAAAAATATGTGAAAATTCCTAAGCTCGTATTGCCCAAGAAACCAAACCCACTATCATATTAATGGTTACAATTTAATCTTTCTTCACATTTCAAATAAAAAAAAGGAAATTTTGTTGCAATTAATTAAAAAAAAACAAATAGATTTGTTAATTTTATTGTGTATTGAGCAATCTTCAATGTCCCCTGTCTTTCTGATAAAGTTAGACCCCAGGGCCGGGGACCTCCAGCTCGGCGGGGCGGGGCCCTCAGCTCGGCGCGCCTGCGGGAAATTGAGCTGGCATTACGCAGGAGCCTGAACAGGCGGTTGTACTTCTTGGCTGAACGGCGGGTGGTTCAAACACATTTTAACAAAGTGTTACCTGGGACAACCACTTCGCCTCATTCTTATATTTAACCAACTGTCCTTCAGAGTACGTTGACCTTCCTCCCATTTTTTAGTTTCTTTCCTTTTTTATACCCATTCCCCTCCCATATCTGGCAATTTCACCCTAGCCATCGTCATGTCATGACCTAATTCAACGCTTTTCAAAACAAATTGAACTACTTTCCCAGCACCACCCACCAACACTCAACCCATCTCCACTACTTATCCCCCCATCTACACATTAACCAAACCCAAGAAAAATACTCACCCTTAATCTCGAAGTCCGCTGTCCTAATGATGGCACCTGTTTCTGCCGCCTTATCCTAGGTCTTTTTTGTAAACATATTCTCCCATTCAAAGAACCTTTATCACAGCCAGACCCATTCATCCTAGCCCTCACCCATATTATAGTAACTGGTATTTAGGTACCGGCCACAAAGTTACTGTAACTATAATAAAACAACCACCTGCCCGATTAGCGATCACTTGTAACAGGACTCGCAACCACGCCTCTTGTGTTACTCTACTCCCTCCAAGTCCCCTTCACTCCACTTATTGTTCTCTTTCCGTCAAAAACTCATCACTATCACCCTCCACCGATCTTTTTACTGAAAAAAAACCAAACATCTTAACTGACAAAAGAAAAAATCAGTACACAAAAAAACACATCAAAACCTAAAACAAAACCAAAAAAAACAATAGCTGTTAAATGTACGGCACTTACTCAAAAACAATCACCTAGTCCATAGCAATACAAGTCACAGCTATCTGAAACCCACCCCAAGTCACGCTATCCCATTACCCGTGTCGTCCAAAGCGCGACGAAAAGAATACCCTCCCAATCACCAAAAACCTGCCCACCCTATGTAAATATGGCGCTAACTGATAAAACTAAAAAAAATACATGGACCTCCCCAAAACATTCGTGCCCTAAAACTCAGAAATACCCCCCTCAGGACCAACATTGGTATTTAAAAAAAGGCGATAATTTTTTTTTTGATTTTTTCAGTAGGGTTAGGACCATTAAGCAACTTGCAATGTCACGATAAATGGAAAATGTTGAATGGGAAGAATAAACACTGCTAAAAACACAGTTCGGGAATCGTGATTACATTTAATTTGATTAACATATTGGAACATGCGGCAGTTCGAGAAGTATTGAGGGCTACCAGAATGGAGTTCATGGACATGTGTATTTGTTTCCATAGGCGAGTCAATATTTTCATTTTCAGAATAAAATGGCTCCCCCCCGCGGACAATGACAATTTTATTCCTGGCATTTCGCATTAGAAACTATCAACTAGATTTCACGAATACGGTTGATTGAAAATTTTTTTTTTTGATTTTTGAATTAAATGAATCAGACAAACTTCTATTAAATTTTGTGATTCAGTTGATAATTTTTTTAAACATTTTCCTGTTGATTTTTTATGTTTTTCTGGCGATTTCGTTGAAAAATATCGTATCCTCGGATTAGTTGATATCTCGACCGTGCGACGACGTGCGTGGTTGTGCACTTGTATAGCTGCCTTTCACGACCATGGAAGAGATGAGACTGCAATTGTAGCGATATAAAAATGGTGATACTACAGATTTGACGGGCGTATGACCTCACTGATAGCCTGGTTTATATGGTGTGACACATGCGTGTAAGTCCCGTTTATATCCCGGCGGAAGACGGGAAAAGATTTGTACCTCCCGGCTTAAGTCCAAGCTATCATCAATGACTTGTCCGGCAGGCGGGGACAAGTAACGGAATTCCGGGCAAAGGCCCGGCTAACATCCCGGCTTGAGGGCAATAATTGTTGTACATGCCCGGCTATGCTCCCGGCTATACCCCGCTATTCCGGACCCACCGGCGGGGATTATTGAACTTGAAAGTGCATCTAATTATAAATTATAATTTTTCTTTTTTTAAAGTTTTTTGTTTTTAAAGAGTTTCAATACGTGCTGTTTTTGTAATTCTGATTTTGAATTTGCTATTCCGCATTCGGATCAGTGCGCAACCCAACCCGGCTTTTGCAGTACCACGCCCGTACGTCGCGTTGTAGGAGGTAGGTTACGGACAACATGCAACGTACGTAACGAACGAGCCCAGGTTTTATTTCATTTGCCATGAATTTTGATTGGTTGTTTATTAAACAATTTACACAGATGGTCTGCGTATTTCGATATTCAAACATTTCAATAATTGTAATAATTAAAGATTATAAACTGGCAAACGTTAACAAACCTTCAGCAATTTCAGCTTGCTGGTTGCTTCTCTTCTTTCTTGGCTCTTTTCTTTGGAACTTGAGCTTTGACCACCGTTCGACTTTGTTCTTTCTCCAAGTTATGTTTCGGTTTGCGTGTTTACTTGCACTTTCATCCCAGAACGCCCGAGTAGAGGGAACATCAACAGAAAACCAAGAATGTCAAAGCGACCGAATGTGCGAACGTTTGGAACAACTTTATTCGACATGATGCCTGCTACAACTGTCACTTTTGCCTGGAACAACAATGTTGTTTTTCTGAAACGCATGCAAGTAAAGGTCAAAGGTTACGTTTCGTGATTCCTGTTTCTAAAAATAGATTGTTAAATTTCCGAAACCAAATGGATTGCATGAGATTTACATCCGATTTATATTATGAGATTATTGATTTCTTTCCGGGATAGGATTTCAGGTCCTAAAAAGTACCCATTTGTTTACAGAACGGCAGCAATGACCTTAAACTATTCAACTATGCATAAACATGATTAAAAAAACACCAATTCACGCTTTAAATTATTTGCATAAAATACACATGAGTTTTCCCTCCCGGACGACGTTGTGAACTTTGTACCTATAATACCTGACCTATATGGTACCCCGGTGGTACCCCAGACTAACAATGCATGTTTTTTTTGGGGGGGGGGGGTACTCACATATGAAATTGATATGGGTGTAAGAAGCTGGTGCTGACTCAGAGATTTTGAAATATATATATAATATTTTTGTGTAGTAATTAAAAATAGTCAACTAGAAATAAAGATAGGCCCTAATCACCTAAAATGCTTAATTCCAAAGTTAGACACGAATCGGTTGTTTCGTTTTCATGCAGTAAACATTTATACATAGTATAACAGTGCCATAGGATACCCTGCATAAATAAAATTCCAGATCCTGAATTTTATAACAAAATTGTGATTTTATGAAGGACTTTCATTTGAGCTTAGCTTTATTTCACACAGTGATATTATTATGGAAGCAATATGAATATGCCAAAAAACACATGATTTGATTTGAAAATGAAGGGCGCCCTTCTCAGGAAATCTCGAGTCAGCCTTTACTCTCCTCCCGACACACCAACCCCTACCCGAGACACACCACTTCAACTAATCGAGACACCCACCCCCTCACCTCCCCGAAAACCACACCCTTCCCCTCCCCGAGACACCACATCCCCCTCCCCAGACACCACACCTCCCCCTCACCGAGGGAAACCCCACCCCTCCCTAGACACCCTACCCAGCCCCTCCCGAAGACACCCACCCCTTTCCATCCTCTCATCTCCCCTCCCCTCCCCGTCACCCACCCTACCACGACGCGGACCGCCACCTCCCCCCCCCCCAAGACACCCCCCCCTCCCATGCCTGAGACCACTCCACACCACCCCCTCCCCGAGACACTCCACCCCACCCTTCACTCCTCTTCCCTTCCATCCCCGAACCCCACCTCCCCTACGAACCCCTCCCCTTGCATATCCAATGTACCATTTCAGCGATACAGCCATGTTGCATTAACAGAAGGCCCATAAAAACTACAATCAAACTAAAAAAAGTATAAAAAAATATAAACTGAATTTTGCCAGATATTTGACTTATTGGTTAACAAGATCCTAAGCTAAATCCTAGCTTTTCTCCATCCAATTTGATGGACCCATAAGCGACGAAAATAAAAAAACCCTGGTTTACGGGCCCGACCCCGGACCCTGATTTTTCAGTTTGCAGGAATTTTTTTTTTTAGTTTTTTCCAAAAAACTTTAAAAAAAGAAAAAACCTAAAAAATTTGTTTTTGTAAAAATATAGCATTTTTTATTCTTGATTTTTCAGATTTTTGGCCTATTTTGGGCAATTTTGACTTCAGAAAAGAAAAAAATTAAAAAAAAAAAAAAATTCGTCCCGACCGACCCTACTCGAAAGGTCCGCTCGCCCGTAAACAAGGGTTTCCTTTTTTCGTCGCCTAAGCGGAGATTTGTCAGTTTAACACAAAGGATAAAATACCACTTGGGCCAGTTCCACCTGAAGGTTCAAGAGAAACTAAAGGTATATAAGGCGTGTAGCATCATTGTGGGCTTAAACCCTTTTCAAACAAAATAATATTGTACAGATCAGAGTAAATGTATATCATTACATTGATCTAATCAATATATTATTTTCAGGTGAAAGCACCAAAATGATTAGTTTGTGGGTTGAAGTGAAAAAATGAGGGAATCACTCTCTCAGGGGGACAATAATCATGAAATTCCATGGATATTTGGGGAATAGATGCTGAAACTAATGAGGGCATGGTGGACAACGCTCTAATGTGGAGGACAATTACCCTTCCCCTATTCCAAACTACCTCACAAAATGACAGGGAGAATGTGAGGAAGAAGAAAGCAGTGTTAACAAAGAAGTATAAAGGAAAGGAAGGATTGGTTGTGTTTAAAGGTCTCAGTTGATTTCAACAAGGGTTGTTTTAGGTCTGGAGCCTGGAGTTAGTGAGAGATAACAAGAATGTTTGGAATTGAATTTCCCAAATGCTACATGTAGTTATTAGCAATTGCGACATTATAAAGTTATAAATTATGTATATCACAAGAAGCAGCAACTTTAAAGTCTGACTCAGAGATTCTGAATAATTTTAAATATATTAATTAATAATAGTCAACTCTAGAAAAACTAAAGATAGTCAGCTAAAATGCCAATTCCAAAGTTTGAGATGAT
Organism: Ophioderma brevispina; assembly: GCA_023653785.1. Classification (NCBI taxonomy): domain Eukaryota; kingdom Metazoa; phylum Echinodermata; class Ophiuroidea; order Amphilepidida; family Ophiodermatidae; genus Ophioderma; species Ophioderma brevispina. The sequence goes on from JAMKCH010023176.1 coordinate 52,439, forward strand.
TCGGAATTTTCGTTTGATGCAGTAAACATTTGTGTATTATAAAACCAGTGCCATAGGATACTGTGTATAACAAAATTTCCGGATCCGGAATTGTAAAACAAAGATGTGATTTTCTATATGAAGGACTTCGATTTTGAGCTAGCATTCTCACACTGATTAGTGTATGGACAAGCATTATGTACATGCAAAAAAAACAACAATTGTTTTGAAATGAGGGCGCCCTCATCGGGAAGGATCCCCTAATCTCTGGTCGGCCTTTAATACCTATTGTATTTAATTTTCAATAAAGATGTCTTGAAGGTGTTTTCAATCGCAACTTTGTTGATATCAGGAAAGCCCGAAATTGGCCCAACAGGTTTTTCCAACTGTCTCAGATAACTAGCCATAACTTCTGAACCAGACTCCCAAATTAAACAACGAAAAAATCTCATGAAAGCTGGAAAACACTCCTAAAAAGAATCAGTAGTAACTACAGTGAGATAAACTTAAATTTGGGCCAAAAAAATTAATCTTTGTTGTATAGTTTTTTTGGGACAGTATGTATTTAATAAGAAATTGCATCAAGAAAGCCCCCTTAATTGCCCACAAGCACTTGGACCCAATTACGCTTCACACAAAAGATGTAAGGCAGAGTGGTCTTTCACATAGCGAGGAATTTTGTATATCCGATGTATAGTTACGATACTAGCAATTAGTACCTATTTAATTAGCTTCATTTGCATACCTGAGCCGAATATATCACACAATTTCAGTGGCAAAGAACATGCACACCATGATAGGGCCTTTAATGGAGTGAAGGAATTTTGAGTATCGATACACTGTTTCAAAAAATATAGCGATTACGCCGATGTTTCCCCTCTCCCCAGGGGAGCGTCATATCACATAAATCTCTGTTATACTTACCCATTTCAAGCGCTGACTTAATGCCTTTTTTATTTTCTACCTCAATTTGAATATCCCTACGATACCCACTGTAAATTTGCAACCCATGAGTGCGACCCACGTCCGGGCACAATGTTGAACACCTGACTCTGGATCATTGTTTTGGTATGCTATTTCACCGGGGTGACTCAACGGGCGGGAGAGCGAACACCGTGAGGCCCGTACGGGCGGCGCAGCGGCCCGGACAGGGGGGGGGGAGCGTCAGGCTTGTATGGTAAGTATACGGAGATATGGTGATATGACTCTTCCCCCGGGGAGAGGGAATCACCATTACATCTCCTAGTACATTCCCATTCAAGCTGACTTAATGCCACAGATTACAACTGGTAGAGTCAACCAGGATATCAGAGGTGCTCGGGCAATAAGGCAAGCGGAGAGCTAGGTGATATGAATCTCGCCGGGAGAGGTTGTTGACAAAACAATAGTATACCAGATGCACTTACCGACTTCAGTGGGTAAAGTGCTCTGGGAGCAGCTGTGGGATGGAGATCTGGAGGTTTGCTGTGATGACGAGGAGATCGGAAGCTGAGGACCTCGCTGCCGGTCGAACCGCTGCCGTACTAGGCACATCTCGGGGGATTTGATAAACTTGTTGGACTGTAGGGAAGAAAAAAGCCCCATCACAGGTGGCAGTCCATGATATTATTGTATAGAAGCTCCCCTGTAGAAGGCCCAAGCAGCCGCCAGAGATCTTACGGCCGTGAACTCCTAACGGCGTCCCCGCCAAGACGAACCTCCGTACTAACTTAGGCCCCTCCTTGATGACTGCCATAATCAATCTGGCTAATGTCGTCTGGAGGGCCGGGCGAGACGGCTTCTGAGTTGTGAGGGAGAGCTGGTGTGAGCCCACTATAGGGTTGAGTCTTGTGAGGTAAATTAAAACTTCAAGGCTCTAAAACTGGACACCAAGGGTCCTCATCGCTTTTGACTCGGGCTGGATGTGAAGCTGAGGAGATTGATTCTTGGCCAGGGCAGCTGATCGGGGGGAGAAGAAGAGCGGCGTCAGGGTTGGATGCGAGTCAGGACTCATGAGTCCGAAGACGAGTCCGGAGTCCTAAGCGTCGAAGGGGTGTTGTCCGAGAAGTATGAGTCCATCGGGCTGAGTACGGTCACAGGTCTGGTCCTGAGTCCATGGGACTGAGTCCGAGTCCGCAGGTCTGAGTCCGAGGGCCATTGAGTCCGAGTCAGTCCATGGAGGAATGTGGCTTGAGTCTGGGCCTTGAACTATTCAGACACCTAAATAGTGCTAATTTAAACATAGTGGGATTGAAATTGAAATTACTTGGCATGGAGTATGCACACTCGTGTAAGCGTAAGCAGCACAGATGATTACTGATCAATTACGCATCTGACAACAAGGTGCAAACATTCCTCCTGGCTCGCGCAGGGACCATGCATGCTTGTGATTGTCCACAAAATAATCAGCTGTTGTAGTTACTTGTTTCAATAACATTTATTTATGGTTCTAAAATGCATTACCCTTTTAACGGATCACTAGTCAATATTACCAGAAAATGATTCACAAGTCTATTTTTATTTCAAAAAACATTTGTAAAATTAAATATAATCAGAATCTCTTCAATTTCAAGCCTTTTTGGAAAATTCAAAGTATCTATTATAGCTCTGTTCATGCTAACCTATGTGCGGCTTATATAACATGCGTCCCATAATTGGGCAATTACGCGAATATATTTTCACATACAAGAAAACTATTTGTACCGAATCTAGATAGCTCTAGTTAGTTCATACAAATAATTTAGGTTGTTTTGGGGAGAGTAGGCCAACCCATGGCAAATTTATCCTGGTCTGCAGGATTCAGGTTCACACTCTATGAGACGCGTAGTATTGGCAGCCCTGATGCAACTACTGTAGCTGTGTGAAGTTTGTCAGGCTTGGTTAGACTTTACACTGAAGGATTTGAAGCTGTACCTAGAATGAACACTGCTAGAATGAAAAACTGCTGGAGTTAGGGGAGGAGGTGGGAATTAAATAATCACCAACCTAATTGAAGACAAAAGTTGAAAAAGAAAATAACTCTGAATAAGAAACATTAAAAAATACTTTTAAAAATACTGTGAAATGATTATAAAAAACATGTTTGTGCAATAATTAAAAAAAATAAAAGCATTAAAAAAAAAAAAAAAAAATATCAATAATTTTTTGTTTAAAGTTGAAATTTTTTCTCATTTGGAGTCCGCGTCCACTGGGGTTGAGTCCAAGTCCGGGTCCAGCAGGTCCGAGTCCGAGGTCCATGGGGCCGAGTCCGAGTCCATCGGGGCTTGAGTCCGAGTCAGAGTCCGAGTCCATAAGACATAGTCCAAGTCCGGACGCGGACTCACCGATGGGAGTCCGAGTCAGAGTCCGGACTCGCTCCAAACCTCTGGCGGCGTCCCGTGAAGGTGAGAGATTGATTCTTGATAATAGGCAAATCAAGGGTGTCCGATAGTCCTCTGCCTGAGCTTCGGCGACAAGGAAGAAAGTCTCTAGGTGGTGTCCGCTAAGGACGCCTGGAGAAGAGGCGCCTAAGGAGGACTGTAGAGATCTGTGGAGACTGATGGAAGGTTCCCAAGCTGGCAACTAGGAGAGCGTTCGGGTGGCCGTTGATGCAGCATTCCTTTGATGAGGTCATGAAGCGCTGGCGAGCTAGACATGGTGATTGCTCCCGGTGATGCCTCCGCCCAATCCCAGATGGATGGCTGAGAGAGTTGCTCGCCGAGGGTCCACTTGGCGATTCTGAACCCGTAGACCGGTGTTTGACAATCCTGGAATTATATCCTCCTTGTTGTAGGTCTCCTTGCCTCCTTGCCTCTCCAGGCAGATTGGCGGCTTGGGTGATTGTGGCCGCTGAGAAAGTGTTATCAATGTAAGTATTCCCTTGAACGGTAAGGCCCGGCCGAAATAACGGTAGTTCGGGGCCCCGCCGAATGACTGGGAGGGGACCAATATCCGATGGTGGAGTCTTGGTCCACGAGCAGTAAGTCGGGAGCTGGGCGTTGAGGCGGCTTGCGAACAGGTTAACGTGGGGGTGATCCGCCCGTCGGAGCTATTCTGCATATTGGGATGCGGTGCTACTCCACTGACGACCCCGGACTCTCGAAGGTCCTGTCTTCCTGGCTGTCTTCCTCAGACAGGGCATCTGCCCGGGTGTTGTCTCCCCGGGAAGGAGGATGGCCGTCAGGGTGGTCTGATGACGGAGAACAGCCACTCCCGGACCGTCTGTAGGCAAATGATGCGACTCCCAGATCCTCCCTGCTTGTTAGTAGGAGCCGACCGGCATGTTGTCGCACCGGGCTAGGCCGTGACCGATCTCCCTTGACCAGATGGAGAGTCAGGCCTTGGGGCCAGATAAACAGCCCACCGCTCGATACTGGTGATGCTTGGTCACTTCCTTGTCCAGTCCCCCCGATACGGCGAGTGTCTCCTATGGGTTCCCAACCGCCCTAAGATTCGTCCGTCCTGGGATGAAAGAGGAATGGTCTTGATGTGAGTAGTTTTACCGGCGGAGATTATCCGGTAGATGCCACCACGCTATCCCTCTTCTGGCGTGTGGGACGTGTGGAAGCTCCAGTCTCGGCGGAATGTTGAACCGCGATAGACGAGCCAGCTATACTACTTGCATGCAAATCTGCGGCGTGATACCACCGTTGTCATACTGGCTGAGAAGCCCAGTAAGTCAATTGATTTTCATGAGGATCCCGGCGACTCGTCGTAGATGCGATGCGCTCGTCGGTCGGAAACGCTATTCCCCTTGAAGATCAGCGTCGCCCTTAAAAGGTTGATGCTCCGCAAAGGAGTGTTGAAGGTTGTTCCCTGGAAGGCCGCCTGCAGGAGCCAGTCGTCCAGGTAGCCGAAGTCGATGGCTTCCTTCTTTCTCAGCCGAGGACCTCCTCTCTGCTACATCTTTCACTATCCTGTGAATGTGCGGGACACGGTCGATAATCCGAACAGGGGGGGAGGCACTGGAAGTGATAGAACGAGCGGTCGATATAGGAAACCGAGAGCCCACTTCCTGTGTGACGGATGTTATCGGAGAGTGGAATAAGCATCCTTTAAGTCAAGCGTGGATGCTCCCCGGCTCCGATGAGTCCCTTGAGAACTGCTGATAAGCTCCCCATCTTGAAGAGGCCGTGACTTAAAAAAAAAAAAGACTGGCTGGAGCGCTTTCGTGTTGAGGATTCGGAGCCGCCACTTGTCGATTTTCCTGAGGGAGAGACAGCGCCGAGGTGAATGTATGGCGCGGGACGGTGGCCACTAAGGATGGTCGCCTTCTTAAGCAGCTGCTCGACCTCTTGGAGAAAGGCTTGCCGTCTGTTTACGTCCTTGGGGATCAACCATCTCTCGCGTGCGCAGAACCCATGAGTTCGAAGTCACCGTCCTCACAACGGTGTATGAAGTAGCCCAATCCCCGCCCCCCCCCCCCCCCCAACGGCCAGGGAGGGGGTTTCTGAGGTCTGAGGATAGTCACCTCCTCTCTCTTCTGGGGGCGGAAGCACACATTCGTGACCCCCACCCCCTCCCTCACGATCGATCTCCCCTTGTTATGCATCCACCCCTCCGTCGCTCTGCTCTTAGGTGCGTCTTTATCCTTGTGCCTCCCTCTCTGGGGAGATTGACCCTTGTTGCTCTTGGACGGCTGGTTCTTCTGATGGAGTCCTGACTTATCGAAAAGTCTGCGGTTGCTGCAGGCCGCTGCGGCTGCTGGAGGGGCCACCCTGGCTAGCCCGGCCCCGCCTTCTTCTCTTCTGTGGCTGGGTCTGCTTCTGTCTGTTCTGCGTTCGCAGGCTGCCTAGGCCTTCTTGTTAGGGAAATCCTCCTCGTGTAGCACGTGACTGTCCCCCCGAAGAGGTCAGGTCCGGTAGGCGTCTCCAGGAACTGCCCGCGGGCTCAGGAGGTTGAGGGGGTAGGGCGCACTCACTTTCCGCAAGGTAGGCGAGTTTCTACAACTGCGATAGCCTGCAGCGGTGTTCCCCCCCTCGCGCAGAACGTAGGTCCCCTGAGTGTATATATTGAAACGTTGCTGTCCCCTGCACTCATCTGCAAACTGACAGGTCTAGACATTCGTTCATCAGGTGGGCGAAGGTGAGGAAGGATGCGTTCAATAGAGTCCATACCATCCCAGGCCAGGTTTCCAGTGTTTCCAGGCCGCCCAATTTCGGCGTCCCCTTCTGGTCCCATGGTGGGCCCAGAGAGGACGTTCCTTCCGGTTGGTTCTCCCGGTGAGCGTGTCGCAGAGCTTTCTGAAGGGAGTAAGAGTGTACGTAACGACCGCCGCTTCTTCTCCTGGCTTGTTACCCTGAGCTACTTCTTCTCCCAGCCGTCAATCTCTGGTGAAGGTTCAGACCACTGGATCGGGGTGCCCCTCTCTAGCACAACTGCAAAAGGAAAGAATCCGCCACTGAAGGGCTCTGGTATCACGATGAACGACTCCACTAGTTGTCGGATCTTCTCCAGGGTGGAGGATCCTTTCTACCGTCCGGGACCCGCCTGATGGATCCTCTGTGAGGTTTCTCCTGGCTTGATTTGTTAAGTTACGGTGGTCCAAGGAGGAGGCGTGCGTGAGTTGCTTGAACGCCGCGAATTCGGTCCTGGTGGCCGCCATGAACACCCACCGTCGGTTAAAACTCTGCGTTCAGGAACCTTGCCGGACCCGAAGTTACGTCCCATTCGGACGCGCTGTGGTGGACTCTAACTTAACTGCGTCCTCGCTGGCTGCGTTGGGTCGTGGCCTGGCCCTGAAAAGTCCCGCGCTTATCCATACACTAAGTCGCCCCGTCATCGCGGCGTCCCCCCGGCGGTAACGATGGGTCCCCGGAAGTCCGCGGCTTGGGTCGCGGGGTGATTTACTCCGGCGGTTGTCTCGGCTATCCCGGCGTCCTTGGGCGTCAGTCCTAAATATCCTTGCGGCTGCGGCAGCCACTGCTCAAGGAGCGGCGCCTCCGGTAATCCGGACGGTAGCTGCTATTACAACGGCTCGAAGAAACGGCAGCTGCGGAGATCCAATTGGTGATCGTGGCTGCGTAAACAGCACTGCGGTGACCCCGGTGCTTATGGCGATCCCGGCGCTTTATACGGCGAGCCGGCGCTTTGCGGGTGATCCCGACACTTGCGGTGATGCCGACGCTTGTGGTGATCCCGGTGCATCGCCAGGTGATCCCCAGCTTTGCGGTGATCCCTCTGCTTTCGGCGATCCCGGCCTTCGGCGATTCCGCGCTTTGCGGTTACCGGCGCTTCGCGTGACCCGGGCGCTTGCGGTGATCCCGGTGCTTGCGGTGATCCCGCGCCAAATTCGGTGATCCCGGTCGCTTCGGTGATCCCGGCGCTTTGCGGTGATCCAGGAGCTTGCGGTGATCCTGTGCTTGCGGTGATCCCGACGCTTGCGGTGATCCGGCGCTTTTGGCGGTGATCTCGGCGCTTTATGCGGTGATCCCCCGGCCCTGCGGTGATCCCGTCGGCGTTTCCGGCTCCCAAAACGGCTCTTGCGGTGATTCCCGAACGGTTGCCATGGCTCTTCCGGAACGGCTCTTGCGGTGATCCCAGCGCGTCTGCCTCCGGCTCCCGGAACGGCTCTTGGCGTGTGATCCCGACGGCTACCACAACTTCCGGAACGGCTCTTGCGGTGACCCGGCGACGCTCCGCGCCCTTAACGGCTCTTGTCTGCGGCGATCCCGACGGCGGCCACGGCTTCCGGACCGGCTCTGGCGGTGATCCTTGCGGCGGCGGTCACGGCTCCTCCCGAGCGGCTCCTGCGGTGATCTGGGCGGGGGTTCCTCGGCTTTCCGAACGGCCTCCGCGGTGACCCCGTATTCTCGACGGTGGAGAGCGGGTACTCGTTGGGCGTTGCGTGCACTTCTCGGCGGTGCGCGGTGAGCGGAGGATCTGAAAACCTCGCACAGATGTGGCTCTTGACGGCTGCTACCTGGGCTACCACCTACACTGGGTTGGCTGGGCTCCTTCTCAGTCTCTGAGTCGAATTTCCATGTCCTTACTGGTGAAAGACACAAAAGGAGAGAGAACTCAAGAAAGACGGTTAGGAACTTGAAGGACCATTAACAGGAGATCACCTCTAGTACAAGCTATGCCTAGCATAACAATTGAGTCCATCCTAGCCCACAACCACCAGTTTGAACCGAGTAATGCCCGCTCAAAACGCGAAAAAATCCGCTGGAGTCTACTCCATAACAAGCACGTCTTTTCCGGTTTCGGGGTATGTTGAAATCTGGAATGAAATTTGTTATCAATCGACCCCGATGTTTAGTTCCGGAGCCAAATGCGGTTTAAGCGTAAAATACGGTCGGCAAAAAATACAAATGGCCGCCGAAAATGTCCCGTCCTAAAATTCAATCCCCCCTATATGGTAAGGCTTCGGCCGTGACAACGTAGTGGAGAGGCCCCCTCAACACGGGGAAAACCGAGAGAAAAACGCGGTTGAGAGGGAGTCCTCACTCCCCATAAAAAGAATCAAACGTACTTCCAGTTTCGGGGCATGTTGAAATATGGAACGAAAACTTGCGTATCGCACCGTCGATGTTTAGTTCGGAACAATGGGTCTATGCGGTACAAATTCCACCGGTTAAAATTTCCTCCAAATTGCCGCTGAAAAAAGAGGCAACCATTAACCGTTAACGGTAAGGCCCGGCCGTAATAACGGTAATGGGGCCCCCGGTGACGGGAACACCAATAAACTGACCCGCATACCCGTAAGTCCACGGAGGCAGCGGAGGGGCTCAAACACCGCCCGGTGCACATGAAGCAAATGG